>JAJGRX010000426.1:0-45975 GCA_025461125.1 Carex kokanica | reverse complement strand
TAAAGGCATGAATCCCTTTTTTTTTTTTTTTTCCTTTTTGCATTTCAGAAGCTGTAGGCCGGTACATGTACATTTCTCCAATACCAGTAAGCGCATAAAGAAAAAACAGAAACTGATACACTGCATTTTCAATACCAGTAAGTACACACAAACTAAGGTAAAAACTCGTCATTTATTAAACTAAAATCGACACAGAGATAGAGCACGTACCATCTGAATCTAGCTTGAGGCGTCCACTGTGGGTACACATGCCAGTCCTTCAGATTAGTAACTCCTGGCCATTCCTTCTCTGTATTGACCCCCATAAACTAAAATCATGCCTCCGCCCTGGTCCCAATGTTAATTTGACAGGAAATAAGACTAAACTGACCCAATCATTTCAAGATAACTCAACAAAAAATTCCACAGGAGTTATCTGAGTTAAATTGAATTTAGAAAAACAATGTCAATAATAAGTACCTAGTTAGGATCGTAGGAACAATCACACCGGCTGGATTGGAATAAGTACCTGGTTACTTGCATGAACAATCGCACCGGCTGGATTGGAAGCTCGCTTTGGTTAGGATCGTAGGACCCTTCCACCTTTCTTCCTTATTCCTCTTCTTAGTTGTGATTGGAAGCTGGTAGATGGTAGAAGGGAAAAGAACAATTTAAGTGGAGAGCCGGAACACATAAAAGAGGATAAAGGTTTGCGAAGGGTGTCGCAAATTCCTGCTAAATCTCTCCAATTTTTACGATGCTTGAGGCAACCAGAAGGGAGAGAGGAACGAGAATCCGCTAGCGTCGCTCGGCTGGGGAGGCGAGAGCAACGAGAGGCGGAGTGGTAGTGTCGCGGACTGGGTTGCGTCTCCCGGCTAAGAATTTGGTTAAAACTTGGTATGCACAGAAGCATCACTCTATATATATATATATATAATTATCACCACTTATGTTCTTAAAATTGTATTGATATTATGGACAAATTTTTTGTTCACGTCAAAAACCAATGCACCTGTATGTGGTGAATAAAAAAAAATACACCTGTATATGAGCAAAACAATTTCAGTGTATGTCACAAACAGAGAGATGAAGGAAATTTTTTAACAATTTTGTACATGTACAGAGTCCCTTCAGCTAGCTAGGGACTAAGATTTTACATTTTAGATTTTATAATTTCGTTCTTGTCTAATGTGAAATCCCAGAGATCACCATATTTTTCATTGAAATCCCAGATATCCATGGAGTTGTATTCAGCGATCATTTTGTCACGTGCTCCTCTTTCCATGTTGTAAATGTGGGGCTCAAAATTGTGGGGCTTATCTGGCTTTTGCATCTCTGTTGCACAAAATACCACTACAAATAGAGCTGCTCCTATGAACATGTACTCTTTCTGCACAACATGCATATATAATAATATATATATTCGAGTTAATTAATCGTGTATTAATTATTTGATTAACTCGGATTAAATTTCTGAAAATTAAAGATCATAGGATTCTCGTACGTACGTACCGGCCAGTCAAAAACAAAACAAGCGATAACCGCAGGAAGAAACAACCAAGATATCACGCCTGAAAAAGACATATAATTAAATATATATTTGAACAGAGCTTTTCGCAAATTTGATAAATGATGACAATAAGCTGCGGGGAATTGCAAAATTGTGAACCTTTTCATGGAGAAGGATAATTCCCAGATTCCATTTGATTCCAGAGGAATCTTTTTCCTTTTTAAAAATAAATTTGCCCTCCAATGTTGACAAGCAAATATTTTACAATTGAACTACAAAATATTTACCATGGATTCCATTTGATTAAAAGATAGCTAGGGAGCTATTTGGTGATACCTTGGAACCCAGTAGGAGGGTCTGCTCCATTGTACTGTTCAGCCACCGCTTCCCAAAAGCCTTTCTTTTCTGACAACGTACGGTGCATAAAACATAACATATATATTACAATTAATCCATATTCAAATTTGTGAATATGTTTATCTTTAATGTCTCTTGTTAGATAGGATCAGGGCTCATGGCATATTGGCATTAGACATGGAAAATATATATATATATGAAAGTACTTATGGCCGGATTAGAGGTTGGTTGGTACGTTAAGGCTCTAGTGTGTATTTTTTTGAGTAAATTAACCAAATTAACAATTAAAAATGGCCATTATCTAATCTAAAGGTATATATATAATTAAAAGATTTAATTTCAAATTACATATATAATAGAGAATTAATTAACTACCTTCATCGCCTTCATTGTATGTATGGGCACCATCGTATATGCCATATACAAAATCCTCCTACAAGTATATATAATTGAGACCAAATAAATAAATAAATAAATAGCACACAGCTAGCTAGCGTCACGCTCTAATAATTGAAAAAATAAAGTGAGGAAATTAAGAAACTGTTGAATTGAAGTATATATTATCAGTAGAATCAAATTAATTAATTAATTAAACAGTTATAAATTTAATTAACTCACAGGTTCAACGCCGTTTGTTCTCCAACGGTCAATTGGATCCTCTTGAAGGTCTGGTTCTATCTCAGTCAGCTTCGCTTTCAACCGAGTAGGTTTCCAGCTGAGCTGCGTCGTCAGGCTCAGACCCGATCTCAGAGCTACAGTTGGGGTTTCGTGCCAAGAAACCCCAGTAGTTACATGACCATTTGAGATGGATTTGGATATGACTGGAGGGAAACTAGCGATGGCGCGAGTAGGCGATGCCGCCGTCGCCATTACCATTTCTTCTCGATCTCTATTCTTATTTTCCTTTTTGAATTATTTTGTTTCATCGATCCAAGCGAAGTAGATAAGTACTGCAAAATGGAAGATCCGAATTAAGATGTATGGTTGTGTGAGATTCGTACAATATATAGGAACCCTTGGATTTGATCCCACGTTGATGGTTTAATTACAATTGGAGTGGAAGGTGGCAATGCGCCCGTACGTTCAGGCCTTATCCGGTCCGTAGTATATTTGTCACATGATAGTTATCCAGATAGACATGCCTATGCTATATGAGCCAATCATTAGAGGACTGCACTCCATAGATAATCCACATCACAGTTCAGTACTGTAGTATCTACAATATATGATAATATCAATTTCCAGTTCAGTATTGTAAACAAAAAAAACAAAAAAAAATCTGTAATTTTGTAGAAATATCATAACAGTTTTCATCTTGTTATGTCGACCTCGATTTATAGGAAATAAATCTGCTGCGATTCTCTGCGTCCCTGCAATTCCAATCTCAACCGTTCACATGTTTCGAAATTCGTACACAAAAACTGACTTTTTAAACGAATCATGAGTTTCATCGTTTGAATGGTTGGCATTAGAATCGCAGCAAATTTGCTTCCCGATTTATAAGTCTAAGAAAGAAATATGAACCAAGCTAAAAACAAAAAAATAATAATATTAAATACTAATATCACGTGCATAACATGACATTCACATAAATCGAATGAGTAATCTCACGTAAACTAAATGATTAATCTAGCATTTTTTTTTATGAATTACTTGAGCTCTTCGCTAAAATATACACCTACAAATTGACCCGTTGGGAAAAGTAATGTACTGTTTTGAAGGGGGGAATTTCATGTATACCCCACAAAAACTTCAAAATTACGTATTCTCGCCCTTACATTTTGAAATTACGTATTTTTCCCTCTAAACTTCAAAAATTGACAAATTTACCCATTTAATTATCTTTTATATTAAAACTCATTCTAAAATTTTAAAATTCCCATTGTACCCTTTATTAAAAGCATATAAAAGGCCATCAGACTCAAATTTGGATCTGAAGAGTTCCTCTACCGTCTGATCTGCACGAATCGCATTAAGATCTATGCGCATCGCTTCAATATTTGTGCTGATCTAGCACACACGGATCTTAAAGCAATTCCTATCTGCATGCATCGCATTAAGATCTGTGCATATCACTTCAATATGCGTGTGTTCGCACCAAGATTTGTGTCGATCTTGCACGCAGATCTAAAAATAGTTCAGATGGTAGATGAACTGTTCAGATTCAAATTTGAGTCTGATGGATTTTACATGTTTTTAATAAAGGGTAAAAAGGGTATTTTATAAATTTAGAATGAGTTTTAAGTAAAAGACAATAAAATAGTTAAATTTGTGAGTATTTGAAGTTTAGAGAGAATATACGTAATTTTAAACTTTAGAGGAGGAAATACATAATTTTAAAGTTTTTCAGAGGTTTACGTGAAATTCCCCCTTATTTTTATAAGGCTCGGAGATCCGTTTCAACGCGAACTAGCCCGTTTTATATTTGGATCTAGAATAAATTGACGCGGGCCTACAGGCTAAGAACAGCAAAAAAATAATAATAAATAATTGACGCCTCTAGTTTGGATTCTCTGCGTGCTTTCTATTTTACATCCTTGTGTAGCATAGTAACAAATGAATAATTCGGATTCGGTTCGGCAGGGTCAAAAATTCGTGATTCGGGAATAATTCAAGTATAATTCGGGAATAATTTGGAATTATAGTACGAGACCTCTGTTACACCAAAAGGTATAGTACAAAGTTTCAGTACAGTAAACTGTACTTTTTAACCTTAAACACACTTTTCGGTTCAGACTGCAAGTATACAATCCTATCGAGCAGTATATTATCGGGTATCGATCACAGGGACGGTTCATATTTTATTTAGAATTTTACCTAAATTAAATAAAGACTAGAAGTTGGAAAAGGTTGGTTTTGGTTTTTAAGATTCCTAACAGTTCAATGACAATAATTAAATGCAAGAAAGTAAATAAACTTGGTTTAAATCAATATAAAAAGGCGTTTCTAGGGTTATGACTTCATCTCAGTTTTGCCTCGAGGTGCCCGGTCCGTGTAGTGTCCTACACGGGTCGTGTCCAGTGTGCACGGGCCGTATACTGTCCTACACGGTCCGTGTGACCCTCGAGTGAATGCAGCAGTTATTGTTTCTCTGTGTTGTTCCTTTGTGTAGGGTTCTACTGACCAGACCTAATGTCTCTAAACCTCAACTGTCGTCTGTTGGCTTATTAACTTGGTATGGAATTGCAATATGTGCCCTCGTCGGGTTCTAGACCTCAACTGTCGTATGTTGGTCTGAATTACCTAGTTGCTTGTTTGGAATACTAAAGGTAACCTCATTCCGTCGATATGAGGAAACGTTCACCTGTCGGTTACTACTTGGTTTCACCTTTCGGATCACTAATCCTACCTCATGTACTTAGTTTGGTTAAGAAATTATAAGGGCCAAAGTACCTTCTAGATGTGATCATTCATCTAGTGGTAAACCAATAAAAATCAAATAACTTACGCTAAGCAATCAAAATCAATCACAATCAAGCAAACACAAATTTCAACAAAAGAATCCAATAACTAACATGCAAAACAAAACATTCGATTACATCACAACCCTAGAAACTAAGAAATCTACTCAGACATAGTTCTAAAACAAAATAAAGAAGTAATAAAAAGATTAGCCATGACAAAACCCGAAGAATAAAGAAGATCCGTCAAAAACTTGCGTCTTTCGCTTCTCAACTTCGTCTCCAAGCTTAGCCGTCAAGACCAAACCCTAGAAAATGCTTCTCCGCTCCAGAATGTCCTCTCTGGTGCAAGAAATCCCGCTTATATGCTCTTCTGGTCGACCTTCCATTAATTAGCCTTATTTCCAAATTCTGGATTTGTTTCCGGAAATGCTTGACACGGTCCGTGTAGAATTCCACACGGACCGTGTGCCTGTGTTCTTCTTGCGGTCGAGTCAGCGGTTCTCTGTAGTCGTGTCATCGGTCGAGTCGAGGTTGACACGGCCTGCATAAGGTGTTACACGGACCGTGTAAAGACTTCTAAATTCCAGATTCCTTCTCGATTTCGCCCGATTCCTGCAGAATAAGAATAAACTTACAGCAGTACCACATTCTATATATATTCAATGAATAATAACCGAATTGATAGATTTAAACACAGGTTTTGGTACGAATTTAAGGTCAAAATATAGATATGAATGCGAGATATCAACCTTAGTGCATATTTAATTAATTACCGATGATTTACTTTAAGATATATTGCTAGAACTTGCCACAGAAGATCAATAACATAGTAAAAAATATATTAAAATAAAATGGGGAAATGAGCTCATTGCCACAGAAGATCAATAACATAGTAAAAAATATATTAAAATGAAATTGGGAAATGAGTTCAAGTGGGGTCAAAGGTTCGGTCAAAGGTTTATTCGCGTTTTATTCGGTCAAAGGTTCGGTCAACGAATAATACGTCATTCGGTTTGGAAACACCCTAAAAATGTTTTATTTGCGAATTAAACGCGAATAAATCGCGAATATTGTCACTGTGTTGTGTAGTATTGCAAAAAGACAAATCTTACGAACCGTAGCTGTGTTATTTTTTCTTTTATTGATGACTTCAGAGGTATCCTCAATTCCCTGTTTTTTTAGTTACCACGGAATAAAGTAAAAATTAAATGAATACCACTGTTTGCGACTTATTTCGTATCCTACCACCCACGCGCACCTAGTCTGCGCACCAAATTGGATCGTGCGCGGACTGGGCAGGCGCACCGCGCTAAGAGTGACTCGGTGACCCGGTGCGCGTACTGGGAAGGCGCCGACGGGTGCGCATACTGGGCAGGCGCATCCAGGCACTGTCGATTTTTGTTTTTTTTATGTTGTATTTTATTTTTTAAACAATTGGATATATTAATTCGCTTGTATTAGACTTTAGTTGTGTTAAATTTATTTGTGTTATTTACGATCAATATTTTATTGGAACATACGGTAGATAATAATAGAACATACGGTAAAAGTAAAAGTAAAAGGCAAACAGAATATCCAAATATCCAAATAAAAATCTGTCACAACATAGCAACCAAATAACAATCCAGAATACCCCGCCCTTTACCTACTCGATGGTGTGTACGGCACTCTCTCTTTTCTAATCCTCTTACCCCACCGCTCTCTGTGCGAAGGGCTCATACTATCGTGGTGGCTGTGGCTGTGGTGGGGCCTCCTCCTGTATCTCCCCAAATCTGTACTCCTTAGATGGTCTCTGATCCTCCTGAGATGGTCCCTGATCAACTCCAGGACCAAAAATAACGTCATGTGTATCCTCTGAAGAGTGGATAGGTGGATACGACACACGTAGCTGTAGGGTCAGCTGCTCCTGAGTGTACTGTGGGACCGGCTCCTCCTGAGTGTGAAATGTAGGAGATGGGTAATCTTGAGAAAACTAACCGTACTGAGAGCCCAAGTCAAACTCAAATGGTGGCTGTGGCTCGTCCTCCTGCTCATCTCCCCGCGGTATATCTCCCTGAAATAGATAGATAAGTTAGGTTTCACAATGTACATGATATTAGAAAAAAGTATAAAAATATACGTACCACTGCAAGACAGCTGCCTCGAATGAAATCTGGCTCATCATTACTCATTTTCTCCGCAGAATCTGCATCATCGGTGTCTTTCAAATCTTCGTAGCACGGCAGATCTGAAAGCCTGAGGACCCTCTCGAGCTGGTCCTTGTACCCGGCGATGACGACCGGCAGTGCGGACAGACACAACAATTTCTCCCGATCTTTTTCCATCCTCTTGTGATTGCCATTCTTGCGCTGATCAGGACTTGCTTGATGTTCATGAGTACCTGCGAATAAATCATTAAAAATTAGTGTAAAATGCAAGTCAGTTATCATGTTTTTTAAACAGAAGTGAAAATCTTACAATATGTGCAGCCGCGCCAGCGCAGGGAATGAAGCCGTACTTATCAGAAACTGCGTCGCGTCGTACGTGGAGTGGCTTCTCATTGATCTCGGTGATCTAACCGTGCATGTAGACTGTAAATGCACAGTACTCCTGATACCAAGTGTGGTATCTCTGGTCGTATGCCTCGAAAGCATACGACTGGAGGTGATCAGGGATCCTGTCACCCGTCGCCTCAAGCTGGCTCACATAATGGGCGTGCACAGTCCGCCAATTCTTACATGCTGCAGTGTTGAGCACCCTGTGCAGCTCGTGCAACAACTCCTTTGTGATGGAAGAAGGGACCAGAAAAGACTGAGTTATCCTAAACTGACGCATTACCCGTCCAGGGTAATAATGCTCGACCACCTGATAAAATATAAGTGGTACCTACAAGTATATAAAAATAAATAAACCTATATAATATGACTGAAAATAATTTGATACACTAATAAGTGGTATAAGCAGTACCTAAGCAAACCAGAACTCACGCTGCTGAAAACAGATAACAGGCAGGAGGTACAGGAAGGACTGAGGGACAACATCATCGTCCTCAACGGAATAACGCTCGTTGTACGGCCGTCAGCAAACGTGTCTGTCTGGAGTCATCTGCTCAAACTGACTTCGAAAGAAATCAACTCCTGTAGGTTTGCCGTGCGGGGTCTGGACGAATGTCTTCCTCGAGCAGAATCTATGCACGTACGCCGGACATGTAAAGGGGTTGGGCTTCCCCCAATCTGTAGCCCAACCTTTCTCTCGTGGTTGTGGACGACCGAATGGGAATCTCGTCCATGACAGTGCATGAGGAGACCAACCGGACCGTACAAATTATGCTTGTTTATTTATTTAGATACAAATTGCAATTAATTTTTCATTTTTCATTGTGTAACTGTTTATTTAAAAATTAATATTAATTATATGCCTGACAAGCAGTGCACAACCCTCGGTATAGGCATGCCAAAACTGCTGCAACCCAGTTCATCTGTTTCGGATGGGCCAAGTCCCTCAGCCACTCTAGCAGACACCCAGGAACAGTGGCCCCCGAGGAATCTGGGAATAGCCAGCAGGCAAACATCTCCATGATGTAAGCCCGAGTCCACCGATCCACTGTCTCGGCATCAGCATCCGCATCTAGGACTCCACTGAAAATTCAAACTAATTTAGTCAGAATTGCAAAAAATAAAATAAAATAAAATAATTAATTTAAAAAATAAAGGTTACCTGAACCGCTGCTGCAAGAGTGGTATGCTAATGTCATTCTTAGAGAAGATATTTTCCCTCCTGGTACTCCTCTACTAAATCAACCCATTGTCCAACAGCTCGGTAACGAGCTGTGCGAAGTCTCCGTACTCCACACTTGTCACAGCCTCTCCAGTAATGGGCAGGCCCCACATACAACTCAAGTCCTAGAGAGACACCGTAATCTCTCCAACAGGCAGGTCGAAGGTGTGCATCTCCGGCCGCCACCTCTCAACCAACGCAGATATAAGAGCGACATCTGCAATCAAGGGAGTGAGCTGGGACACATGCCACAAATCCATCTGCTGTAACGCCGGTGCGAATCGCTCGTCGTAGAGGATACTCATCTGGTTGTTGTGTGTCGACGTGAGGTCATGAGTCTGCATTTAATTTCAAATTAAACACAAATATAACATATTTATTTATTCAAATAAATATGTACATTATTTGAAAGTAGTTAACAACTGTAAACTTACATATGTATTTCTGATCTTGTGGTTCTTGTACAGGAACCAACAAACGGGACTGAGACTCTCCTTCGTCAAGTGCGGAAAGACGGTCCGGGCCAACTCAACATCAAATCAACATCATCGTAAGGCATACCGGTTTGTTTGGTTCCGCTTGTTGACGCCATACTACAAATTGGTGCATTTCTAATCAATTTTGGTATAAAAAAATCACATATATGGTACATTTGTAATTTACTAATTGTTGGACACGTCGGTTTAAAAAATAATCAATTTTGGGTTAATTCGAACAATACAAGGTCAATTTGGTGCATCTCTAGTCAATTTTGGTCTAAAATGCCACAATTATAGTACATTTTTAATTTCCTAATTTTGGTAAAATATTGGTACAATTTTGGATTAATTCGGTGCATTTATGTTCAACTCTAACATAATTTGGTCTACAATAGAACAAAATATTATTTATTTACAATTTTACTAATTTTTGGTACCATTTGAACTATTTACAACAATTCTACTCAATTTTGGTCAATTATAAACCCCTATTACAACCTTAAACTAATATAAAAATAATTAAAAAAATAAAAATAAAATAAAATAATTACCTTTTCACCTTGGAGAGGAAATTTCGGGTGGGTTGCGTACTCCTCCGATGCGCAGGGGGTTAAATATTGTTTTTATAGCGGTGCGCCTACTCAGTCCGCGCACCGGGTTTAACAGGTCAATTTTACCGCGGTGCGCCTTCCCAGTATGCGCACCGGGTCGATGGGTCAATGCGCGTGCCCAGTCTGCGCACCTTCCAATTTGGTGTGCATACTGGATGCGCGTGGGTGGTAGGATGCCAAATAAGTTGCAAACAGTGGTATTCATTTCATTTTTATTTTATTAAAAAAAAACGGCTCAATTCCTCGTGACTACATTATATTTATCTGTGACTCTATGCACAAAGCTAAATGGTAAAATTAAACAAATTCAGTATTATTTTTTTTTGAAGCACAAGTAGTCTAGAAATACTTTTTTTTTTATTCATCTTTTTAGTAGTACACAACTAGAAACACATGACTAAAAAATACAAATTATATCTGCAAATTCCAAAATATCACATAATTGGTTTTTAAAATGAAATCAAACTTCAAAGTATAGTAATGATTTATCTTTTTTTTTATGAGAACTCGTCTCAGATCACTATCATGGTTCTATCTCGGATGTCAACTCCATGGTTTGAAATGTGGGTGGATGTCAACTCCGTGGCTTGAAATGGTTGATGAGCAAATGTTTTTAATGTCACCCGAACAAAGTTTGGATGATGTTGCCATTTAAAAATTTAGTTTTGTATCTCTCATTTCTGTAATTTTTTCCCTTTTTGCTTTGGTTGACTCAAGTCTCTTACCGATATTTTTATTAATAACCTAAAACAAAAGAAAAATATCACATATAACTCCCGTTTGAAATTTTTTTCAAAACTAACCTAACCGCTCAAATTTCAGGCGGTCCACCTCCCCCCTAACCACCCCATACTTGGGCGGTCCACACACCCTCCTCCAACCGCCCCCCCATCGAGCGGTTTGGTAAATTTTTTTTTTTTTTAATAAACCCCCCCATCCCCTCTGCCCTAACCGCCCCCCTCTACCCCAGCCCCGCCCCCGCCCCCTGCCGCCCAGCAGCCGCCAGCCCAGCCCCGCCCCTCAGTGGCGGAACCAGAAATGATCGGTAGGGGGGGCTCAAGGGCTCAGGAACCAGGAATGATCGGTAAGGAGGGGCCAGGAACCAGAAATCAATCGTAATCTCCAACCAATTTTTTTTTTATTAAAGGGGTTTTATATGTTTTCTGGGGCCAAGGGGGGTCAGGGCCTAGGCTGGCCCCTGCCTTGGTTCCGCCCCTACCGCCCCTCCCCTCCACCCGGCCAGCCACCACCACCCCCCTCTCTCTCTCTCTCTTGGCCGCACTCTCTCTCTCTCTCTCTCTCTCTCTCGGCCACCTTCTCTTCCTCTCGATCGATCGTCTTCGGGTAAGTTATCGTAACTTATTATTTTAATTTTTGTAGGAATTGAAGTGTTAACCGTGTGCGGGTTGTTGATTTTCCCGACGCGATTGAATTGTGCGGTTTATGTTTGAAATTGAATTACGGTTTAATTAGAGTTTAGGCTTTAGTTTAAAAATTTAATAGAACTTTTCAAAATATAAATTTTAATCTGCAAGTACATTTTAATATGGAGATTATGTTAAACGGCTCATATCAACTATTTGGACACTGAAAACGAAAATATTGATTCATAGTAAGCACCATGCATAATAGATATATAATACCACATCCTCACTCAAATAATAATAATAATACGTGGATATTTATAAAATAATCCGTGTACGATTACTCTTTCTATACGGACTTGTATTGAATATCCATGTAGCTCTCTGAACTATCATACACTGACTTTAGCTAAATATCCGTGTAGAATTGACTTTTTTTTTTGTATATTTTGTTTTTGGGCTAGCCTCCAGTTTTGCTACAGAATTATACAAAATTGATATAGCAAGAAATCCATATTTTTCAGATTAGCAAGAAATCCATATACACTAAATTATACAATATTCATATACACTAAATTATACAAAATTATGGAAATCCATATTGAGCATTACAAAATTCCATTCGAAACCACCTTGCCCACATACACCTGACATCGTCGATCTGCTCCTTGGTGTAATGCGGTTGTTTTGGCGCATTCTACAATTATAATTTGGTATTAGTTAGTAACAAGAAAAGGTAGATATATGCAAGATAGTTGCAAATATCAATTGCTATTATATATGAACAATTAATATGAATTACATACCGCTTTTGGGAATTGAAATTGTATTCTTTTAACAAAGTCAAATATGAAAATCATCGTGTAATAAGCGCATTCCCAACTCTCCAACTGTTGCAGGCTCTGAAATTTACATTGAGCGGCCTATGTTAGAATGACAATAATTTTTTGAACAAAATATGAATTATTAACTCATAAAGTGTGCTCACCATCATCCACTTCCAATTCAACTTATTTTTCTAGCGCGTGCTTTGCAATCCTCCCTCTTTAATATATTTCAGAAAAACCCTTACAAAATTGAGTTAATGTAATTAGCAATTTTATAATTTTATATAATTGAAAAAAAATTCAAACCAAGTGAATTATTATTGCTTACTTAGTGACATAAGGGAAGATATCTTTGCACTTGTCAATTGTGATCCTTCCTTTGGGCTTACAAGAATCAACGATTATGCTCGCATTTAGGTAAGGCACAATGATAATCAAACACCAGTGTTTGCTGTGGGAGGAGAAGAATTATAATACTTTACATATAATAGAGACACAAGTGTTTGCTATGGTTGATGGTGTGATTTCATTTTTTTATGTTTCACTTTTATTTCCTTTATCCAATTCTTTAATTAAAATATAAACAATACATAAGTTAAGGTTAGAATTAACCTCTAGTGGTATGGTACGAGAATGAATTTCTTCTCCTCCGCCCCAGCACGATGCATCGCTGAACACATGTACTTGATAGTCATATCCGGATAACATGTCAGTGCCGTAGCACTCACTTTCTCGGGGTCCAGAAATATGCACAAGTTCTTTTTTTGTACCATCTCATCACAGTTTCGAACTAGCTTCCTAAAAACTCATCATTTTACATTAGAATATATATTTGAGTTCTATACAATAATGAAAATAATTTTTGATCACTAACATGAGAAAAATTGTGATGAATGACACATCGAGCCATTTATCGGATGACGAGTGGTGGAGAAGGTTCTTGAAGTCTTTGAACGACAGCATGAGATCCCTGCCTTCGTGTTGAAACATCCCAGGTGGGACAGGGATGATGATATCCTTCATGCCTTCGAGTACCGACATCAAGCGGTCGTGGAGAAGGCGCAAATCACCAGGTAAACGGCTGTATTCATCTTCAGTGACCATAGGACGGTCTGGTGATTCTGGCGTGTCAGCCCCGACGTCGCAAGCCATGTCCCTCCGTACCGGTGACATCATTTCCTGTGTACTGGTGACATCATCTCCTCGTGTCTGTATCAAATTTGAAACCTTCTTCAAGTATTTCAAAAAGAATGATTTAAATGTAACAAAATAAATATATTATTTAGATATTACCTGATCCAAAATAATCTGACTCTTGGGCCATTGGACAAATGTCGTTCGGGCATCATCAAGTATAAACATTTCGTCGGTAGGGACAGGAAGAGGTACGCATGCCCATCCCTCCACGACTAAGTCAACCTACACGCATGCATGGTCGGGCCTTAGCTGAGCATGGTGTACACTTGGGGCTCCTGGATGTACAACGCCCTTAGCAACGGTCAGAGGAACACTACCTTGCCACAGGACGAGGTCGCATGCTCTGGGGTCCTGCAATTATCAGAAAGTTGTTATTTTTAATGGTGCGATATTGTCTAACAAGGTTACAAACAGGTATTAATTACCTTTAGACTATGAACAAGTAGTGATTACCTTTAGATTATCCAAATCGTCTAAGGCCCAAGTTCCGGATGCTTGACTACTTCGTCGAATTCCCGACAAAATGGGAGGTGGTTGCTCGGATGGCTGCGTAAGAGATGTAATTTGGTTCAACAACCTTGGTTCCATCTCAGCTAGCTTTACGTCGTACTCTTTGCTGACCTCCGCGCGTATATGCGCAACTATCTCGTCTTTGTTAACTTTGGCACGAGATTTTCTTCGAGATTTTGGTCCCTCCACTCGGAACACCTCCTTCCAGTCCCTATAAGCCCTTACACCCCTTACTCGACCCGTGTGTTATGGATTCTCGAGCACTGCGGCAAAGGAATCATTTTGTCTTTCGACCCTCCGGGCACCCGAATTGACCTCCTCCTCCACCTCCAACTGTTAATAGAAAAATTAGTTATAGCAAAAGACCAAGTGATGTACATTCGGAGTTAGAATTTTGTTTGAATGACACAAAGTTATAACAAAGGACTCTTACCATTCTTTGAGCCATGGTTGCAATTTCTTTGGGAGTACTATCTTCCCGTCAGCAGTTAACTCGGATCTGCCCATGAACCAATCTTGGCCCCTAGGATTTTGGATCCTAACCACGGGTGAGTCAGAATCTTTGTTTTGCTCCAGTATTTTCCTCCATTCTTCCGACTTACCCTCGTAACCACCTGACCTTAAATAGTGCGGATATTTGTTCATGGCAACGATCATCCTGCTTTCATCACTTTTTTTCTTAACATGTGTAAGAAAATCAATTAGTTTTAGAAAGATAAGTACAGATCGAGAAAGAACAAAAACTAATTTGGCTAAAGTTATATACCTTGAACTCTTCCATGGACTTCAAAGCTTGATACTCCTCCCACACCTCTTGTTTCAGCCAAGGATAGTATCCTACCGGATTTCTCCCTTTCTTCATGAAATCCGTCTTCAACGTGCTCTTGAATTGCTTCCAACCTTCATTCATTATCCTCAAAGTCTTAACCTTTCGGGTTTCCCTCTCGATGTTCAACTGAGCCTGATTGACACCAAATTTACTGTATTTAAGTTCATGTACAACAATAAAAATAAAGCAAAGAGTTGTTAGGTACTTTACCTTCACCATGTTCCACCAGTCGTTCTTATCCTTTTTATCAAACTGATCTCATCTCTCTACAAGGATACTTGCCTTTTGCTTTACCAAATTGCAACACCAATTTGAGTACGTCATCCGGTTTGGACCCTGCGCACGCCCGTCTACCGTGAACCAGATTTCCAACTGCTTCTTCTCGGACGTGCTTGTGCACATTGTCGGACCTCTTTTCCTTCTTTCTGATGAGGCAGTAGCTTGCTGCTCCTCTTCTGCCATCATATCTATGTGCTCACCCTCAACCGACATGGTTCTGCCATAAAAAGAAATATTATTAAACACCAAACAGGTACCAACATATTTCATTAAGGAAAGTATGGTACCAGCACCTTTTGATATTTAATAGCCAAATATATATAACACAATACCTAAAAAGACCTAAAATGACCTCTTGTTACAGATCAGCCAGTGCAGGCTCATTAAAAATCCAAATCAAAAATCCACTTAAACAGAAAGATAAAGGACACAATGACAACCAAGTTAGACTTAAACTTTGCATTTTTCTGATTTTATTTCGATTTTCTATGATTTTTCAAAGTTCAGTTTTTAAAATGGTAAAATCTGTTAATTCATTTGACAGAACCAGCTACAACAGAACTGAGAATCACAGCAAGGCCAGTACCAGTGCCTCACTGGGTTGGTACCACTAGTACCGTCATTGTGAACCACACAAAACAAACAGAGCCGAATAAGAGAATCCCCCAAATGCAATTAATTCCAACGAGTCAGGAAAGTCAACAACCCGAACTCGTTACAAGCAATTTGATTCTATGAATTTTTCTACAGAATCACAAAATTCAATGAGAGCCAAATCAGAGAAATAAAGAGTATTTACCGAGAGAGAAGAGGGTGGGTGGTGGACCGGAAAGGTGGCAGAGGACCGACAATGGCGGAGTGGACCGGAGTGGTGGCAGAGTGTGGACCTAGTGGCGGAGTGGACCAAAACCGACGGGAGTACCACTTTCTACCCTAATACCGGAGTGGTGGAGTGGTGGCAGTGGCCGGAGAGATTTTGGAGATTTTAGAACTCAAGCGGCGCGCGACTTATGAAAAATTTAGAAGAGAAGGCTTTCAAATTATATTGTATTACTCTTTCTACACGGATTATTAAGTAAATGACCGTGTACAATTGATCTTTCTACACGGACAATTTATTAAATATTCGTGTACAATGACCCTTTCTACACGGACTATTAACTAAAGTCCGTGTAGCTCTCTTTCATTTATACATGGTTTTAGTAAACAATTCGTGTACAATGACTATTTCTACACGTATTATTAACTAAAGTCCGTGTACGAAAGTTCAAAAATATTAAATGGTTTTCTTTTTATTTTTTATATTATTTAAACTAATAATAAATTAAACTAAAATAGTATTTTACATATAATATTTAAAACTTATACTAATATTAACTAATACACGGGTTTTTTATTATTATATTGAACTAATATTGAAATATAGATATTTAATATTATTAATATTTAATATTTGTACTAATATTTAAAATCTAATACTAATATTTTATATTTTATTTTTATTATTTAATATTTTAACTAATATTTTGAAACTAATACTAATATTTGAACTAGAAATTTTTTATTATTATTAAAAAAATTTGAACTAATATTTGAACTAGAGAAATCAAATATTTGATATTTGAACTACAAATATTTTATTATTAATATTTAATATTTGTACTAATATTTAAAATCTAATACTAATATTTGATATTTTATTTTTATTATTTAATATTTTAACTAATATTTTGAAAACTAATACTAATATTTGAACTAGAATTTTTTTATTATTATTAAAAAAAATTGAACTAATATTTGAACTAGAGAAATCTAATATTTGATATTGAACTACAAATATTTTATTATTAATATTTAATATTTGTTCTAATATTTAAAATCTAATACTAATATTTGATATTTTATTTTTATTATTTAAGAATTAACTAATATTTTAAAAACTAATACTAATATTTGAATTATAAATTTTTATTATTACAAAGTTGTTTCTAAAAAGAAATATTAAAAGCTACACGGTTTTAAACAAAATAAATATTAGACATTGTCTTTTTTTTTCCTTTTTCTCTTTTTTTTCCACTAGTTGAACAGTACTCTCGGCCCATAATCCTTCATTGTGGTCGGATCGCATGTAGTTTGCTTCGTCTACTCCTTCAAGTGTTGCTACCTCAGTTTGCACGTCGGTACAAAATGGAGGTATTTCATCGAACTAGTCATACTCTTCTTCATCGACGACATTTTCCACCCCTGACAATCCTTCTTTTTCCGGATAGGACGATGCTCCACCTATCATCACTCGGGTCAGTGGCATAAAAGACTTGGGTGGCTTGCTTGGCGAGTATAAACGGATCATCAACATATCCAACTTTGTTAAAATTAAGGAGTGTGAACCCGTCGTTATCAACTTTAACACCCCGGTCATCGACCCATTGACACCGAAACAAGGGAATGCTCAGGTGAGGATTGTAAACGAGCTCTCAAATTTCTTCAATAACGCCATAATATGACTTTGATGTTATTACAGCCCGTCCATCTCCGGATCTACTGAATTCTTGAGACGTCGGCACCAACGTCACCCCACTATTTTGCATCGTGCTCTTATCACTTTGGAATTTAGTATAAAAAGTATATCTGTTAATTTCGTATCATTGGAATGTTCTAACAACAATTTGGGGTCCTTCGCCCAGCAGTCTAACAATTTCAGGTACGGGGTGTGACTTCACTCTTTCTTTCAGCCATCCTATAAAAGAACGATTATGCTCGTTAGTAAGCCACTTCTGACTTCT
This sequence comes from Carex kokanica, assembly GCA_025461125.1. Lineage (NCBI taxonomy): Eukaryota > Viridiplantae > Streptophyta > Magnoliopsida > Poales > Cyperaceae > Carex > Carex kokanica. Next base: position 28,090 of record JAJGRX010000426.1, on the reverse strand, counting down.
CGTGTAGTTTTGTTGTTGAAGGATTGTCATGTGCTCATCTATATAGGGAGCAACATCTGTCATGTGTTATAGTACAATAAAATGTGTCTTTTGTAGTTCATTTATATCAGCAAGTACGGCTCTCAACCCAATTGTTCCGACTCCTTGGAGCTTTCCCTCGTATCGAGATTTTGGAACGCCAATAGGATCCCCCATGTAGTTGGTGCAAAAATCAATCACCTCTTCTGTGGAATATCCTTCTATAATGCTACCTTCGGGTCGATGTCGGTTCTTTACATATTTTTTCAAGATCCCATGTATCTCTCGAATGGATACATATACCGCAGGAACAAGGGACGACAAATCTTAATTTCTCTCATAAGATGAACAACAAGGTGAACCATAACATCAAAAAAAGATGGAGGAAAATACATCTCAAGTTGGCAAAGAGTAACGACAACCTCCTTTTGCAAAGAGTCCAATTTTAGAGGGTCTATCACTTTGGAATTGATTGCATTGAAGAAAAAACAAAGCTTCGTAATGGTTTGATGAACGTGCTTTGGTAAAATTCCCCGAATTGTAACAAGAATCATGTGTCATTAAAACATGACAGTCATGGGATTTCATACCAAGTAATTTCAGGTCCTTCATCAACACCAGCTTCTTAATATTCGAAGAATACCCTGATAGGACTTTAATACTATGAAGGCATTCACAAAAGCTTGTTTTCTCTTTCTTCAACATTGTGCACAGTGCGGGGGGTAGGTATGTGCGCTTTCATTTCTCTTGCAGTGCAAGCTCGGGTCGTATTTCTATTTCTACCATGTCTTCCCTGGAATGTTCAATAATAAACCAATTAAACTGTAGAAGATATTTTTTTCAACATGCATGACATCTATGCAATGTCTCACTTCTAAATATTTCTAGTACGGTAGCTCCCAAAATATGGACCTCTTTTTCCAAATATTCTTCGGTGGTGCTTTGGTGCATTTTCCAAAAACAACATCAAGGTTTTTTACCCGTTTGAAGACACTCTTCCCGTCTAATGGATGACGGGCCACTCCAAGCTCGATTTTCCCGTTGAATGCCTTCTTTTTCTTACGATATGGGTGATTAATAAGGAGAAACCTACGATGCCCCATAAATACATTCTTTCTACAATTTTTCAACCTCAGCACCTGCGTGTCATCTTCACAGATAGGGCATGCTTTTGCTCCTTTACAAGTGTAACCCGATAAATTTCCATACGCGGGGAAATCATTTACGGTGCAAAACACCATGGCCTACAGTTGAAAGACCTTTTTGCTGTACGCATACCAGACCGGGATGCCATCACGCCACAATTGTTGGAGGTCCTCAATTAATGGTGCGAGATATACATCTATGTTATTTCTGAGTTGGGTCCTTGGATTAGTAATAACATCATTATATACCTGTGTTTCATGCACAACCAAGGGGGGAGATTGTAGATGCATAAAAGAACTGGCCAAGTACTGTGCTGACTGCTCATGCTTCCAAACGGACTCATTCCATCTGAGCTCACCATAATCCTAAGGTTTCTCATTTCGGAACCAAATTCTTTGAAATGTCTATCAATGTTTCTCCATTGAGGAGAATCAGCCTGGTGCTTTAGTTTACCGTTATTTTTGCGCTCTTCTTCATGCCAACGCAATAATTTCGCATCTTTGGGATTCGTAAACAACCATTTGAATCTCGGTATTATCGGCAAATACCACAATCATTAGTGTCCTGGTTACAATCATTAGTGTCCTGGTCCTTATGTTTATACCGTGAAACACCGCATTTAGGACAAACATGCATGGCCTTGTACTTGTTATGATACAATACACAGTCATTCGGACATGCATGTATTCCTTCGATCTTCAACCCCATTGGACATATCAACATCTTCACCTGATATATTTTACCGGGTAACTCATTGTTATCTGGGAGCATTTCACGTAAAAACGATAATAAGAACGTGAAACTCTTATCGCTCCAACCATTGTCTGCTTTTAAGTTTAATAATTTCAACACATCTAACAGTTTTGTAAATTTGGTACACCCAGGATACAACTGTTTTTTGGATTCATTAGAAATTTTTTGAAATTTATCATAAATTTTATCACTAATTTCATCTTTCACATCATGTAACATTTTCTCCAGATTTTCAGTAAACTCGTGTTCTACATTTTCATCAAAATTCATCTCCAGCTCTCGTTTCCGGGTTCAACATTATCAAAATTATTGATATTCTCATAATCCTCGTTCCAATCAAGTTCAAAATTATCAGAAATTTCTACATTCTCATCATTCAATTTACAACGATTAAAATCTTTATTGGTACTACTTGTCACACCCCAAATCTGGAGGTGCGACAATTCTTACCGCGTCTATCTTACCATTCAATATACGTAACATAAGGCATGAATCTTTTTATGCATTGCCAATAACATCCATTATTTTTCCCATAATTATCTGACATTTTACAGTGGATGATGCTAGAGATATATTCTCTGCACCCTGTCAGATATAATAAACCCAAATCCCAAACCTTTAGATGGCCTTGCTGTCAATTATAGCCCCAAAAGCATTTCTCTGTCTTCGTCTAACAAACCTGTGAATCCCACAAGGGGAAACGGGTGAGAAATAATAAATTATTCCTCAGTGCTATTTGCCACAATCAGGTTATTGGACTTGCAATCAGAATTCACATCCAAAAATAAAATTCATACAACATTACATTAACAGTTCTAACATATTATATATATATGAATGCACATGCTTGACAACAATAATCAAATAAAATACAACTTACGGAATTTCCAAGAAGAACTCAAACAAACACGTATTTGGCCTAACTCATTTTATTATGACTGGTAGCACCAACAGATGTTCAATCGAGCTGGACCCTTTATCAAACCCTCATCTGTAGGGTTACTGGCACCTACAGATGTTCCACCGAGCTGGACCCTTTATCTGACACCCATCTGCAGTGCTTTGGCTTAACCATTTACTAAAGTCTGGTTCCAAATCAGCTATACAGCTCGGCTTTACAAATGCATCTACACGGAATCAAAGTCAGCCATATGGCTCAACTTTGCAATTTCATTCAAATAGAGTCAAAGTCGGTTATACAGTTCAGCCTGGCAAATTCATTACACAGGTCAACGGATAGGTCACCGTCACCTTATCCAGCTACCTCTACAGGTCAGCCTGGCAGATTCAGAAACAGGTCAACGGATAGGTCACCGTCACCTTATCCAGCTACCTCTATGGGTCAGCCTGGCAAATTCAGAAATAGGTCAACGGATAGGTCACCGTCACCTTATCCAGTTACCTCTATGGGTCAGCCTGGCAAATTCAGAAACAGGTCAACGGATAGGTCACCGTCACCTTATCCAGCTACCTCTACGGGTCAGCCTGGCAGATTCATTCACACATAGAATAATGAATATAACACATCAATTGACAACCATACGAATATGCAAATCAACCATTTCACAACAATTCAGTTCTAATTTAATTTAGGTATGCACATGAATCACACAATTTCAAATTATGCAGCAATCAACATACAACATGACAATCGAAAAATAATTTAATTCCTGAAAATGAAACATCAAACAAGTCCAAGAACCCCGCACCTGATATCGTAGGGCACTAAATAAGGTCACCATTAGTCTGTTCTCCTGAACATTCTATCTCGTCTGTTTTTCTCATAATTATGCCTATATCAGAATAATATATATATTCTGATCAATATTGATAACAATTAAGTATAACAACCCAATTTACGTATTCTATTATTTTCTTAATCCTTTACTTATCTTTATTTTAATCCAATAATCTCAAATCAAGTCCAAAGGCCCATTTTTTATTTCTTGATCAGATTCGGCCAAGCCCATTTACTCAATTACTAACAGCCACGGCCCAATTAATTTCAAACTTCTCTATTTTACACATAGGCCCTCAAATTTCCAAATGTCACTTAGGGCCTAAATAATTACTCACAGCCCCTTTAAATTTAAACTATTCGCATTCGGGTCCCTGTCAGATCAAGGCTGGTAATAAATCGCAAATCAACCCAACAATAATAGTAGCTTCACTGGGCTATGACTACTGGCACAAGTATCACATAATCACAGCTGCAAGATAACAACTCGGGTACCAGCACCGGTACTGGTAAGGCCAGAACAGTAATAAGCAAAAACAGCACAGCACAGCAACGAACCAAGGCACACAGCCAACACAAACAACCAAAAAGAACTGGTACCGGTATGGTACTAGCTTCGCCAAGTCATAGCCCAGCAAAAGCAAACCAGCAAGCACACACAAAGCAACAAACCAGCACAGTCTTTCATCACCGCAAAACTCACAGGCCGACAGAACAGAAAAGGCTCCAAGGCCACAGGTCAAAGGCACAGCCACTCAACAGAAAAAGGCACGAAGGCCGACAGAACAGAAAAGGCTCCAAGGCCACAGGTCAAAGGCACAGCCACTCAACAGAAAAAGGCACGAAGGCCGACAGAACAGAAAAGGCTCCAAGGCCACAGGTCAAAGGCACAGCCACTCAACAGAAAAAGACACGAAGGCAAAACCAAAACAAAGAGATCCAGAGTTACCAGTTGCAGAGCAAATCGCGAGGAAAACAAAATCCAGCCGGTTCCGAGCGCCTACTCGCCTCACAGCCATCTAACTCAGCAAGCAACTCCACGAGTCCGAGGCAACAACAAGTCAGGGTCAGCACCACGCACAAACTCGCAACCCGGTTCTCGGCACCTCTCACTCCACAACAACCCGCAATGGCAACACAGCCCAGGAAAGTGGCGCGAATCAGAGAGGGAACACCAACAGCAAAGTCACAGCACCCTCAACAAAAACGCGCAAGAGAGGGAAAACAGAGGGGTTCGAATTCCCCACCAAGGAGAGCAACCCACCCAACAGAGGGCCCAAGGATCAGAGAGAGAGAGAAGAGCAAGAAGGAGAGAAGAGAGTGGAGTGGAGAAAGAGCGAAAGAGAGAGTGGGGTAGCGGAGACAGCGAGAGAGAAGGGAGAAAGAGAGAGTGTGAAAAGGAGAAGAAAGGCAGGAGGGGGCGGGGGTTATAGCTCCGGATCTCAAACAAAAATTTAATTCCAATTCTCAATCATTCAATTCCGATCTGTGTGACCAAACGTGTCATGGGTCATGTCCAAGGAAATTCAAATTTGAATATTAGTCTAATCAATGATTTCTTGATAGTTGTTTGCGTATAAAATTTTAATCGTTCATTTCGTTAATAAATATTTACTAACTACATTTTATTAACTCTAATCATTTTATTAAATTTGAAAATAAAATTTTGTTTTATATTTTTTTTCTTAGTAGTCAAATTAAAATTTCTTAATTAGTCGAATTTCCTAATTAGTTTGTAATTTAATTACGTATAAAACTACGGGTTATAACACTACTACTTTTCCCAAATTTCTCACCATGCATGATCCAACATGTATATCTCTTCTTAAATCCCCGACAAATCAAATGTGCTCTAATTTCTTCAGAGTCCCCAAATCTTAAAAAAAAATTACAATCTTTACAAGGACACAAAATGTCTTTTTTTTTCTTCACTCTATACCTCTCTGCAAATTTTATAAACTCATCAACGCGAACCAAATATTCTTCACTGTCACGTCGCAATTCATACATCCAACTTCGATCTATCTGTAAATTTAATTAAAAAAAATGATCTGATCAATTAATCATGCATGGTCAACATATAAACTGTACAAAATTTTGGGCTTACAAAGGGCCGGTTTACAATCCTAACCCACTCTTTGAATATTATGTCCCATATGTGAACACACATTAGTGAGATTTAATTAGTATTTGAGAAAAATTCAGCAACATTTCCCCTTAACTCCCCAAGTATGCGTACGAACCACATACTCGTAGGAGCAATAAGGGAAAATACTGTCGAACTTTTCTCAAATACTAATTAAATCCAGCTAATATGTGTTCACATCCTAAATGAGACACAATATTCAAAGAGCAGTCCCAAAATGGAGACAATTCAAAATTAATCCCTATTGGATTAATTTTGAACGGGCATGGACCTAAAAGCATATATAGGTCGGTTATTGGACCACAATACACTAATTATTTACATTATCTAATTAAGAAATCAAGCATGCATGAAATGACCTAAATAAGCAATAATAATTAACAGAAAATTAGAGGAAGCAAATAATTTAAATATATATACTAACCTTAGAAAGATGGAGAGGAGAAAATACAAACTTCAAAGATCTCAGATCCCAGCTGCTGGCCTCAATTCGCAGAAATCAGAAAAATTAAATCTCAATACAGAGAGACAGTGGCATAAAAGACTTGATCAAAACGCGCAGTGCTGGAAGGAGAAGACCTTTTATACTAATTAAAATCTTGCACAGCCTTTTATACACGGATTTATACTTATTAATCCGTGTAGCTCTCCATATAATCATACACGGCTATTTATAATAAAATCCGTGTACATTTCTACCATTTCTACACGGATATATTATCAAAAATCTGTGTATATATTCCTACACGGATATTTAATAAAAATCCGTGTAGCTCTCTTAATTTTTTTCACACGGTCTTCTTTCCGCACGGATTTTTGATCCCTAATAAACCGTGTAGCTCTCTCAAACAATTCTACACTGATTCTTAACTAAATGTCCGTGTATAATTCCCACAGATTTTTTGGGCTTTCAAAAAATCATATTTGGTACATGATTTTTATATAAAATTAGAAAAACCATGTACAATGTGCAGTGTAGAATTACCATTTCTGTAGTAGTGAACTATGCTCCCGTTAAAAGATCGCAAATAGCAGCCCAATTTGCCTTTGTAGTTTAACCCAAATGGGACATGAATAATGATTGAATTTTTTGTTTTTTTTAAAAATAAATTCTTGGCCCCGAACGCTATATTTATTAATTATTTTATGTTTTTGTTTATTACAGCTATATATATTTGTATGAAGATATCCAAAATTTAATAACCTGAATCATCCAATAGGTACTACAAATCTAGTATGATTTTCTTTCATAATATATCTGTTAAAGTTAGTCCTTATAATATCAATGGAATACATGATTAGTCTAAGAATCAGACTTTGATTTAGTGGCAAAGATATATGTCTCTTATTTAAGGTGGTTATGAGTTTAAAACCTAGAGAGAGAAAATCCTTTGCTACAAAGGTTGAAATAAAAAAATTTGGGTGGCTTGACCTCCATTACTCATTTCAAAAACATGATTATTGGTATGGATGATTTTATATTCAGGTGAAAAGAACATTTGAGAATTTGGTATGTGAATTGAATTCAAAAACATGATTATTGATCTTAATTGATACTCCGAGTGCATTATCTTATAGATTTCGACAATAAACTCATGCATTTGTTCATTAATTACCGGTTCTTCGTTTGATAATTTTGTTAGAATTGGTGATATGTAGTTACTTATTGAAATCAAGCATAATTTTTTTTTTGTTAAAACTTTTTGTTGTAATTAAATTAAAAAAAGAAAGATATGCTTTGTGTTTTCGATTTATGATGTCCATATTTAGGGCTGCTAATGAGCTTGACTCGGCTCGGACTCAATGAGAGAAGCATAACGGCCCGGCTCAGACTCAGCTCGATTTTAAAAGAAAAAGCTTGGCTCGGCTCGACTCGGTTCAGCCCGGCTCGCGAGCCGGCTCGGACCATATTTGAGCTTTTTCTTCATCGCTGTTTGATATTTTTTGTATGAAAATCTTTCTTCGTTGTTAAATCTTTCTTCGCTTTTAAAATGACATGTAAATTTTTATTGATAGTGCGCGATCAGACGCTGAAATGCATTGTTGTATGGTTTCTTTATTTTCTACATAATTCCAGAAACATCATTACAAATCTACATAATTCCAGAAACAATATTTACACTTCATTACTGCTCCAATTAGAAAACTAAAATACAAGACTCCAAAATTGAAAAAAGTCTAAAATGCTTTCATAAGTTCCAAAATTGAAACATTTTATAATCCATGTCTCAAATAAAAACATTTTAAAAAAAGAGAGTAAATAAGTAGTAAATTAAATAATCCATGTTTCCTGGATAGTTAGAAATGGCAAGCCCAAATATCTCAAATAGCATTAAGAACAAATCTCCAATTTCATAAAATTCACATAACAACTTACAACTAAATACCACACTCAGAATTAAGGAATTGAAACATTTTATCTCTTACCAATATCACACTCAGTCCCAATGGCCAGAACATACTAAAAAATGCTTGTAGCCCGCATGGCCACCATCGGATATACCGCCATTGTTTCTGCACCAGTTTGATACAACAAAGGATGATCAAAATATGCAAAGAAGCCCCTATAATTTTAGTGTTTGTAAAATTATAGGCTACAAGTACAAGACTCCACATGGCATAAAAACCCTTGAAACACCAAAAACACAAAATGATAAATAAAGTATTTACCTCTAATACCAATTAAGAATTCGGCATGAATGGATGAAATTGGTCCAAGTTGAAGCTCCCATCAATAGAGGCAAACCAATCCTTTGAGCAAATTAGTGCCTTGATCGTCTCTGGTGTCATAGAACTCCTTAAATGGTCTGTCAACCGACCCGCTGCACTAAAAGCTGACTCAGATGCAACGGTTGACACTTGAACCGCCAAGAAATCTCTTGCCATATTTGCTATAGTCGGATACAATTCTGAATTTTTTCTCCACCATTGCAAAATATCAAATTCTTCATCCAACCCTAGCACCAGGGCATCTTCTAGATAGTTATCCAACTCGGATCTCTTTTGCCGCGATTGACGGTTTTGAGAACGAAATTTCTGAAAACTCATCTCAAGCTTCTTTTGTTTCTCATTTTGACCTTCCACTTGCGGTGACATACTAGTTGTTGCTTGGCCGGTTGTGCTCTCATACTCTTTGTACCATTTTGTAAGCGATGTCCGCACACATTCTATTTTTTCTTTGTACGCATCAGTGCCATCTCCATATGCAATACAAAAACAGAACTCCACCCATATTCTAACTTGTGTCGAGGATCAAAAACACAAGATAATGTTAGTATCCCATTCGGCTTTTCCCAATATTTGTCGAATTTCTTTTGCATCTCCTTTGATAAGTTTCGCAAAGTGGGATTGGTATAATCTTCCAACAAAGTGCTACGAATAGTCCACACCTCCTTCAGATACGCATGAGAAGAAGGTCGCCTAAAGGTTGAAAAGCCTTTGTTGCATCAAGAAATACTCGCAAAAACTTTTCCATCTCGACCGCCTCATTCCACTTCTCCAAACTAGGAACACTCATCGGAGTGCCATCTCCATACCTTAGCAAGGCATCCTTGTACTTCAAAGCTTCCTTAATCATCTCATAGGTCGAATTCCATCGAGTAATACAATCTAAAATCAACCCTCTTTTAGATGGCAAGTGCATTGTATCCAATGTATTAAAATTCGGTTCATTAGGCCGAATATTCGTATTCGGTTGGAATCCGAATAGAAAATCAATATTCGGTTTAATATTCAGTTTCGAATATTCGGTCGCATATTCGGCCGTATATTTTTTTCTGCATATAATATATTCAGTATTTGGTTCAGTATTCGGTTTTGAATTTATGCTTGTATTCTTAAAACACTTGTTTGTACCATGGGCTGTTGGCTGTGCTTGTATTCAAGTAGTAACGTCGCTTCATATGTGGATTCCATTGATCTCAAAGTAGCAGGATATTGATTTGCATAACTATTAATATTAATTCTTATTTGAAAATCCGAATATATAAATCCGAATAAAAATCTGTATATTCGGCCGAATACCGTATATACGGTATGCGGTGACCTTCCGCATACCGAATGAGAACCGAATATTAATACACTGATTGTATCTAAGATCTCGTTGAATGTTTGGAGTCGCTAGGCACTAGATGTTATATACCGCATCATCTCTCTAATTCTTGTCAAAACTAGCCGAAGAATCTCCATACCATCTTGCACCATAATATTTAAGATGTGGGCCCCACATCTCATGTGCATGTTTTTACCCTCAAAAACAGGCTTGTTCCAAAGTATGTTCTCCAAAAACGATATTGCATTAATGTTTGCTGAACAATTGTCAAGAGTGATTGTGAACACCTTCTGATCCAACTTCCAATCAAATATAGCTTTCTTAATTGCACTTGCAATTCCTGGACCCGAATGCGGATAAGGTATTTGACTGAAAGAAATAATCTTTTTGTGAAAGTTGAAGCTCTTATCGATGTAATGTACCGTTACGCACAAATATCCCAAACTGACACTTGAAGTCCAAATATCCACTACTACAAAAAAAAAGATTATACACGGACAAAAATGGAAGAGCTACACGGATTTCCTACCGTGTTTAAATCGAGGGTGTATAAATAGCTCAATAACTACACATGAACATTTGTCTGTGTACAATTTAAACGATTCTACACGGATAACTACACAAATAGCCGTGTAGAAAGCCCAGAATGTGTCGCTCTCCATGACACCGAGCTACACGGATATTACCTAAACAACCGTGTACGATTCTTTTTGTACACGGACTTTTAACTAAAAAACTGTGTAGCTTGAGTCTTTCTACACGGACATTTAACTAAATGTCCGTGTAGCTCTCCTCTTTCTACACGGACATTTAACTAAATGTCCGTGTAGCTCTCCTCTTTTCTACACGGACTTTAGTTAAATGTCCGTGTAGAAATATCAAATTTTTTTTTTTTTGTATTTTTTGTTTTTCGGCTAGCCTCCAGTTTTGCTAGCCAGTTTTGTTACAGAACTATTCCAGATTTTCCATATTTTCCATATTTTCCAGATTTCATATAACAAGAAATCCATATTTTCCAGATTACCAATAAATCCATATTTTCCAGATTAGCAAGAAATTCATATTTTTCAGATTAGCCAGAAATTCATATGCAATCAATTATACAATATTCATATACACCAAATTATACAAAATTATGGAAATCCATGTTGAGCATTGCAAAATTCCATTACAAACCACCTTGCCCACACACACCTGATATCGTCGATCTGCTCCTTGGTGTAATGCGGTTCCTTTGGCAAATTCTACAATTACAATTTGGTATTAATTAGTAACAAGAAAAGGTAGATGAAATACTGTCGCAAATATCAATTGCTATTATATAGGAACAATTAATATGAATTACATACCGCGTTTGGGAATTGGAATTGTATTCTTTCGACAAAGTCAAACATGAAAATCATCGTGTAGTAAGCGCATTCCCAACCCTCCAACTGTTGCGGGCCCTGAAATTTGCATTTAGCGGCCTATGTTAAAATGATAATATTTTTTTGGACAATATATATGAAATTATAAATTTATAGTGTGCTCACCAGCAACCACTTCCAACCCAACTTGGTTTTCTTGCTCTTGTTATGCAATCCTCCCTCTTTAACATATTTCGCAAAAGCCCTTACACAATTGAGTGAATGTTATAGCAATTTTATAATTTGATATAATTGAAAAAAATTCAAACCAATTAAATTATTATTGCTTACTTGTTGACATAAGGGAAGATATCTTTGCACTTGTTAGCTGGGATACTTCCTCCGGGCTTACAAGAATCAACAATTATGCTCGTATTTAGGTAAGGCACAATGATTATCAGACACCAGTGCTTGTTGTGGGAGGATAAAAATTAAAGTACTTTAGCATATAATAGTAACACGAGTGTTTGCTAATATGAACAATACATAAGCTAAGGTTAGAATTAACCTCTGGTGGTACGGCACGAGAATGAATTTCTTCTCCTCCTCCTCAGCACGATGCAGCGCTGAACACATGTACTCGATACCCTCCTTCGAACAACTTCTCAGCATTGTGGCACTCACTAGCTCGGGGTCCAGAAATATGCACAAGTTCTTCCTTTGTACCATCTCATTACAGTTTCGGATTAGCTTCCTGAAAACTCAAAATTTTACATTAGAATTATATTTGAGTTGTATACAATATTGAAAATAATTTTGAGTCACTAACATGAGGAAAATGGAGATGAACGACACATCGAGCCATTTATCGGATGACGAGTGGTGGAGAATGTCCCTGAAGTCTTTGAACGACATAGTGATAATACCGTCGCCATGTAAAAACATCCCAGGTGGGACAGGGATGAAGATATCCCTCATGCCTTCGGGTGCCGACATCAAGCGGTTGTGGAGAAGGCGCAAATCACCGGGCAAACAGCTGTATTCTTCTTCGGTGACCAAAGGACGGTCTGGTGATCCTGGCGCGTCAGCCCCAACGTCGCAAGCCACAACAGTCCGTACCGGTGACATCAACTCCTGTGCACCGATGTCATCATCTCCTCGTGTCTGCATTAAAATTAACATATCTTCTTCAATTATTTGAAAAAGAATGATTTGAATGTAACAAAAGAAATAGATTATTTAGAGATTACCTGATGCAAAACAATCTGACTCCTGGGCCATTGGACAAATGACTTGCGGGCATCATCAAGAACAACCATATCACCGGTAAGGGCAGGAAGAGGTACGCGCCCCCATCCCTCCATGACTGAGTCAACCTGCACGCATGCATAGTCGGGCATGAGCTGAGCATGGTGTACACTTGGGGCTCCTGGAAGTACAACGCCCGTGGCAACGGTCAGAGGAGAACTACCCTGCCACAGGACGAGGTCGCATGCTCTGGGGTCCTACAATTATCAAAAAGTTGTTACTTTTTAATGGTGCGATGTTGTCTAGCAATGCTACAAACAGGTATGAATTACCTTTAGACTATAAAACAGTAGTGATTACCTTTAGATTTTCCAAATTATCTAAGGCCCAAGTCCCGGATGCTTGGCTACTTCACCGAACTCCCGACGAAATAGGAGGTGGTTGCTCGGATTGCTGCGCAAGAGATGAAAACCGGTTCAACAACCTTGATTCCATCTCAGCCATCTTTGCGTCGTACTCAGCCATCTTTGCGTCGTACTCTTTGCTGACCTCCGCGCGTACCTGCGCAACTATCTCGTCTTTATCAACTCTGGCACGAGGTTTTCTTCGAGATTTTTCACCCTCAACTCGGAACACCTCCTTCCAGCCCCTGTAGGCCCCTACACCCCTTACCCGGCCCGTGTGTTCTGGATTCCCGAGCGCTGCCGCCAAGGAATCATTTTGTCGTTCGACCGACCGGGCACCCGAACTGACCTCCTGCTCCACCTCCAACTGTTAATAGAAAAATTAGTTAGAGCAAAAGACCAAGTGATGTACATTCGAAGTTATAATTTCGTTTGAATGACACAAAGTTATAACAAAGGACTCTTACCATTCTCTGAGCCACGGGCTGCAATTTCTCTGGGAGTACTATCCTCCCGTCAGCGGTTAACTCGGATCTACCCATGAACCAACATTGGCCCCTAGGATTTTGGATCTGGACCACGGGTGAGTCGGAATCTCTGTTTTGCTCCAGTGCTGTCTTCCACTCTGCCGACTTACCCTCGTAACCACCTGACCCTAAATGGTACGGATACTTGTTCATGGCAGCGATCCTCTTGCCTTCGGCACTTTTTATCTTCACATGTGCAAGAAAATCAATTAGTTTTAGAAAAATAATTGAAGATCGAGAAAAAACATAAACTACTTTGGATAATGTTACATACCTTGAACTCTTTTGTGGATTTCAAAGCTTGAAACTCCTCCCACACCTCTTGTGTTACCCAAGGATAGTACCCTACCGGATTTCTCCCTGTCTCCATGAACTCTGTCTTCAGCGTGCTCTTGAATTGCTTCCAACCTTCGTTCATGATCCTCAGAGTCTTGACCTTTGGGGTATCGCTCTCAATGTTCCACTGAGCCTGATTGACACCAAATTAACTGTATTTAATTTCATGTACAACAATGAAAATAAAGTAAAGAGTTGTTCGGTACTTTACCTTCACCATGTTCCACCAGTCGTTCTTCTCCTCTTTATCAAACTTATTCCAACTCTCTACAAGGATACTTGCCTTTCGCTTCACCAAATTGCAACACCAATTTGAGTACGCCATTCGGTTTGGACCTTCCTCATGCCCGTCGTCCGTGAACCGGATTTCCAACTGCTTCTTCTCGGACATGCTTGTGCACATTGTCGGACCTCTTTTCCTTCTTTCTGATGAGGCAGTAGCTTGCTGATCCTCTTCTGCCATCGCATCTATGTGCTCACCCTCATCCGACATGGTTCTGCCATACAAAGAAATATTAGAAGAAAGTAATGGACCTATGTGTAAAATAGTGAGGAAACAGAGAAATCAAATGCAAAATGAACACCACGATTAAATGGAAGACTTCAAAACACACAACATGGACATTAATTTCATATTTTTCTGATTTTTTTTCTATTTTATATAAATTTCCAAAGTTCAGCCTCTCAAAATGAAAATTCTGCACCTTTAAATAGCAGAAAATATGAATTAAAAAGCTGAACTTTGAAAAATCATATAAAATTGAAATATAATCAGAAAAATATGAAATTTGTGTCCATTTTGTGTGTTTTGGAGTCCTCTGTCTGTTGGTCAATTCATAAATCTGTTTTGGCCCCCGCATTGATCTGCACTGATCAATTTACCAGCAGTGGTCATTTTGGCCGTTTGGAGTACTTTTACAAGATCAATGTCTATAATCAATTTACCAGCTAGCTAGGTGATAAGCTTACAGAATATGGTATTATCTCTAATCAATTTAGTTAATAGGTTTTGCATACATCCACCATAATTTACATAGATTGAGCATCAAATTTAATTCATAGAAATCCATACAGACCAAAAAAAAACAATCTCTTTTAGTCAGAAATTTAAACATGGTGCAAGCTGTTTTTTTTTTTTTTTGTATTAGGGACAGTAAAGTGACACCCACAAAAACTGATTTTAATTCAAACTGAAAAACTGATTTTGATTTAAATTAAAAACAGAAAAACCTTCCTATTTCTTCTAAAAAAAAAAAATTGGTTAACTCGACTTGAACCCTAAACCCTAAACCAACCAAGCTATAGCTTTACTGGCCTGATTAAGAGAATCCCCCAAATGAAATTAATTCCAACGAGTTGGGAAAATCAACAACCCGAACTCGGCCAAAATCAGAGAAGTGAAGAGTACTTTACCGAGAAAGGAGAGGGTGGACCGTAGAGGTGGCAGTGGACCGACAATGGCGGAGTACACCGGAGTGGTGGCAGTGGCTGGAGAGATTTTGGAGCTTTTGGAACTCAAACGGCGCGCGGCTAATGAAAATTTAGAAGAGAAAGGTCTTTTGAATTATATTTTTAACTCTTTCTACACGGATTATTAAGTTGAAGGCCGTGTACATTTGTTACCTTTTTATACACGGATTATTAACTAATTGTCCGTGTACAATTCACTTTTGTACACGGACAAACAAGTAAACATCCGTGTACAATTCACTTTTGTACACGGACATTTATTTAATAGACCGTGTAGCTCTCTTCCTCTTTCTACACGGTTTTATAGTTAAATCCGTGCGCAATTCCTATTTATACACGGACTATTTACTAAAAGTCCGTGTACAAAGGAGAAAACATATTCAATTATGTTTCTTTTTATTTTTTATATTATTTAAAGTAATAATAAATTAACTAAAATATATAGTATATCACATCTAATATATATAAAACTTAAACTAATATTAACTAATACCCTTTTTTTTATTATTATTAATATTTCAACTACAGGCAATTAAAATTTTGTACTAATATTACCTAATACTAATAGTAACTAATATTAACTAATATTAGACAATTAAACTTATACTAAAATTAACTAATATTTTATATTTTATTTTTGTTATATAATATCTTAACTAATATTTTGAAAACTAATACTAATATTTGACATAGAAATTTTGTACCATTATTATAAAAAATGAACTAACATTTGAACCAGAGAAATCTAATATTTGATATTTGAACTACAAATATTTTATTCATAATATTTAATATTCCTACTAATATGTAAAAACTAATACTAATATTTTATTTTTTATTTCATTATTTCAGAATTCACTAATATTTTAAAAACTAATACTAATATTTGAACTAGAAATTTTTTAATATTATTAAAAAAATGAACTAATATTTGAAATACAGAAATATAATATTTGATATTTGAACTACAAATATTTTATTCTTAAAGTTTAATATTCATACTAATATTTAAAATCTAATACTAATATTTGAACTAGAAATGTTTTATTATTACAAAGTTGTTTCTAAAAAAGAAATATTACAAGTTTAAATTTTAAACAAAAAATAAATATTACACACCGGCTTTTTTTTTCCTTTTTCTCTTTTTTTTCTCCTTTTCAACAGTACTCTCAGCCCATATTCCTTCATTGTGGTCGGATCGCATGTAGTTCGCTCCGTCGTTTTCTTCAATTGTTGCTACCTCAGGGTCTATGTCGGCACAAAATGGAGGTATTTCGTCGAACTGGTCATACTCTTCTTCATCGACGACATTTTCTACCCGACAATCCTTCTTTTTCCAGATAGGACGACGCTCCACCTATCATCACTCGGGTCAGTGACATAAAAGACTTGGTGGTTTGCTTGGCGAGTATAAACGGATCATCAACATACCCAACTTTGTTAAAATCAACGAGTGTGAACCCGTCGTTATCAACTTTAACACCCCGATCTTCGACCCATTGACACCGAAACAAGGGAATGCTCAGGCGAGGATTGTAAACGAGCTCCCAAATTTCTTCAATGACTCCATAATATGACCTCGATGCTGTTACAGCCCGGCCATCACCAGATCTACTGAATTCTTGAGACGTCGCCACCAACGTCACCCCACTATTTTGCATTGTACTCTTCTCACTTTGCCGTTTAGTGTAAAAAGTATAACCGTTAATTTCGTATCCTTGGAATGTTTTGACAACAATTTGGGGTCCTTCGCCCAGCAGTTTAACAATTTCAGGTACGGGGTGTGACTTCACTCTTTCTTTCAGCCATCCTATAAAAGAACGATTATGCTCGTTAGTAAGCCACTTCTGACTTCTCGTGTAGTTCTATTGTTTAAGGATTATCATGTGCTCATCTATGTAGGGAGCAACATCTGTCATGTGCTGTAGTACAATAAAATGTGCCTTATGTAGATCATTTATATCAGCAACTACGGCTCTCAACCCAATTGTCCCGACTCCTTAGAGCCTTCCCTCGTATCGAGACTTCGGAACGCCAATTGGATCCACACCGGCCATGTAGTTGGTGCAAAACTCAATCACCTCTTCTGTGGAATATCCTTCTATAATGCTACCTTCGGGCCGATGTCGGTTCCTCACGTACTTTTTCAAGATGCCCATGTATCTCTCGAATGAATACATATACCGCAGGAACACGGGACCACAGATCTGAATTTTGTCTCACAAGATGAACAGCAAGGTGAACCATAACATCGAAAAAAGATGGCGCAAAATACATCTCAAGTTGGCAAAGAGTAACGACGATCTCCTTTTGCAAAGAGTCCAATTTTAGAGGGTCTATCACTTTGGAATTGATTGCATTGAAGAAAGTACAGAACTTCGTAATGGTTTCCCTGACCTCCTTTGGTAAAATTCCCCAAATTGCAACAGGAATCATATGTGTCAGTAAAACATGATAGTCGTGGGATTTCAGACCAAGCAATTTCAGGTCCTTCTTCGACACCAGCTTCTTAATATTCGAGGAATACCCCGATGGAACTTTAATACTATGAAGGCATTCACAAAAGCTTGTTTTCTCTTTCTTCGACATTGTGCACAGTGCGGGGGGTAGGTACGTGCGCTTCCCTTTCTCCTGCGGTGCAAACTCGGGTCGTATTCCCATTTCAACCATGTCTTTCCGAACTTTAATACCATCTTTAGTCTTTCCCTTAATGTTTAACAGTAAACCGATCAAACTGTCGCAGACATTTTTTTCAACATGCATGACATCTATGCAATGTCTCACTTTTAAAAATTCCCAGTACGGTAGATCCCAGAATATGGACCTTTTTTTCCAAATATTCTTCGGTGGTGCTTCGGCACATTTTCCAAAAATAACATCAAGGTTTTTTACCCGATTGAAGACACTTTTCCCGTCTAATGGACGACGGGCCACTCCAAGCTCAATTTTCCCGTTGAATGCACTCTTCTTCTTACGGTATGGGTGATTAACATGAAGAAACCTACGATGCCCCATGAAAACATTCTTCTGACAATTTTTCAGCCTCAGCACCTGCGTGTCATATTCACAGATAGGGCACGCTTTTGCTCCTTTACAAGTGTAACCCGATAAATTCCCGTACGCGGAAAAATCATTTACTGTGCAAAACACCATGGCCCGCATTTGAAATAACTCTTTGCTGTACGCATCCCAGACCGGGACGCCATCACGCCATAATTTTTGGAGGTCCTCAATTAATGGTGCGAGATACACATCTATGTCATTTCCGGGTTGCCTGGGTCCTTGGATTAGTAATGACATCATTATATACCTGCGTTTCATGCACAACCAAGGAGGAAGATTATAGATGGATATAAGAACTGGCCAAGTACTGTGCCGACTGCTCAAGCTTCCAAACAGACTCATTCCATCTGTGCTCACCACAATCCTAAGGTTTCTCATTTCGGAACCAAATTCTTTGAAGTGTCTATCAATGTTTTTCCATTGAGGAGAATCAGTCGGGTGCCTTAGTTTACCATCTTTTTTGCGCTCTTCTTTATGCCAACGCAATAATTTCTCATCCTTGGAATTCGCAAACAACCGTTTGAATCTCGGTATTATCGGCAAATACCACAACACCTTAGCCGGAGGCCGGCCCTTTTTGTCATCGTCACAATCATCAGTACTGTCCTGGTCCTTACGTTTATACCGTGAAACACCGCATTTAGGATAGACATGCATGGTCTCGTACTCGTGACGGTACAATACACAGTCATTCGGACATGCATGTATTCTTTTGATCTTCAACCCCATTGGACATATCAATTTTTTCGCCTGATATATTGTACCGGGTAACTCGTTGTTATCTGGGAGCATTTCTCGTAAAAGCTGTAATAAGGACGTGAAACTCTTATCGCTCCAACCATTGTCTGCTTTTAAGTTTAATAATTTCAACACAGCTGACAGTTTCGTAAATTTGGTACACCCGGATACAACTGCTTTTTGGAATCATTAGACAAATTTTGGAATTTATCATAATTTTTATCACTAATTTCATCTTCCGCATCACGAAACATTTCCTCCAGATTTTCAATAAACTCGTGTTCTACATTTTCACCAGAATTCATCTCCATCTCATCATCGTCGTTTCCGGGTTCAATATTATCAAAAATTTCGACATCCTCGTAATTCTCATTCCAATCAAGTTCAAAATTATCAGAAATTTCTACATTCTCATCATTCAATTCACAACGATTAAAATCTTTATTGGTACTACTACTTTCACCAAATTTCTCACCGTGCATGATCCAACATGTATATCTCTTCTTAAATCCCCGACAAATTAAATGACCTCTAATTTCTTCGGAGTTCACAAATCTTAAAATATTTTTATAATCTCTACAAGGACACAAAATGTCTTTTTCTTTTTTCTTCACTCTATACATCTCAGCAAATTTTATAAACTCATCAACGCGAACCAAATATTCTTCACTGTCACGTCGCAATTCATACATCCAACTTCGATCGATCTGTAAATTAAATTATAAAAATGATTTGATCAATTAATCCAGCATGGTCAACATATATTGTACCAAATTTTGTGCTTACAAAGGGCCGGTTTACAATCCTAACCCACTCTTTGAATATTATGTCTCATATGTGAACACATATTAGCGAGTTTTAATTAGTATTTGAGAAAAATTCGGCAGCATTTCCCCTTAACTCCCCAAGTATGCGTACGAACCACATACTCGTAGGAGCAATAAGGGAAAATACCGTCGAACTTTACTCAAATACTAATTAAAACCCACTAATATGTGTTCACATCCTAAATGAGACACAATATTCAAAGAGCAGTCCCAAAACGGGGACTGTCCAAAATTAATCCCTATTGGATTAATTTTGAACGGGCATGAACCTAAAAATCATTTATAGGTTGGTTATTGGACAACAATACACTAATTATATATCTACATTACCTAATTACTAATTAAATCAAGCATGCATGCATATATTACACACCTAATTAAATAAGCAATAATAATTACTAAACAGAAAATTAGAGAGGAAAAAGGAAAATATGTATATACTAACCTTCGAAATTTAGAGAGGAGAAAATAAAAACTTCAAAGATGACAGATTCCAGCTATGCTAGCCTTTAATTTGCGGAAATCAGATCTCAGTTCAAAACAGACAGAGGGCGTATTAATTACTTGATTAAAACGGCGCTGGAAGGAGAAGTCTCTGGAAGAGAAGGGCCCTTTTATATTGGATAAAACCCTACAAGGCTTTTCTACACGGATTTATACTTAACAATCCGTGTAGCTCTGTCACAATTTAAACACGGTTATTTATTAAAAAAAGCCGTGTAGCATAACCCTTTATACACGGATATTTGATAAGAAAACCGTGTAGCTCTCTAACTATTCTACACGGACATGTAACTAAAAACCGTGTAGCTCTCTTAATATTTGTACACGGTTATTTAATCAAATATCCGTGTAGCAATTCATACACGGATTTTTGTATAATATCCGTGTAGCTCTCTCAATCTTTTCCACACGGCTTTTTTTTCCCTAATAAACTGTGTAGCTCTCTCAAACAATTATACACTGATTTATAACTAAGTGTCCGTGTATAATTCCCCAATATTTTTTAGCCTTTCACAATTTCATATTTGACACACGGTTTTTATATAAAATTAGAAAAACCGTGTACAATGTGCAGTGTAGAATTAGCTTTTTTGTAGTAGTGATCACTTGTAAAAGACACAAGCGAATCCAATGCTTCAAACTCCTTCATCAATACCCACTTCCAACCTTAAATACCCTTACACAATCATTCCTTAAAGTCTGACGTCCAACTGCTCTGTACTCGGGTCTTAGTGATCTCATTGTCGGTTCCCAAAACTGACTTTCAATGACTGAAAACGGTATTTCAGCATCTATGAAAAGCATCGTCATGAGATCACGGGTCAACTCGGGATTAAATTTAGCTGATTGAAGGAGATCATCTTTTTGGCCCGATGTGAACAAAACTCTTTCTTCTTCATCGGTTTCTTTGCATCTTTTTTCGATATGGCGATTCAAGTGGGTAGTCCCTATGTTAGGACCGGTAGTAAACTCTTTCAGACAATGTTTGCACACGGCCTTTTCTCCAACTTCATCAAAATGCTTCCACACAATTGCTTTTCTCTTTTTTGATTGACTTCGGGTCAGTTGGATCGATTCGCTTTGAGAATCTCCAAACTCGGGGTTCGTTTGGGAGTGAGTTTGAGACATTAACTGTACAAAAAAAAAGTTTCATCTCGTTAGAAAGGAATGTAACAACAAGTAATAGTGATATGTGAAGATGTGCTATTACAAAGAGAGTTTGAGACATTAACTGTACTAAAAGATGGTAAGATATGTGAAGCTAAGCAACATGTGCAACTAAGAAACAGTGCTAAGCAACACATTTCTGGATAAATTGATTAACAAATTGTATTGACTAACAATTAATTAATTAATACTGCTTCACCTAATACAAGTCCAATGTTTAATGTTTAAAGGCATATTAACTGTACAAAAAAAAGTCTGATTAGTTATTACCAATGACCGTATTTCCTTAATTAAATGAAAATCACCACAAGAAAATAAAGCTATTACTATGACAGAATAAACATGGGAACAAAGGACCATATCTCAATTCCACAATACCATATGTATATGATGTATAAATTTATCTGGCTTGCTAGTATACATATGTAGATGCTGTATACATGTGTGAAATCACTATCTGGATTGAAAAATATCAACCAATTAGATGCTATAGGCTTCTTCTTTTTAAATAAAAAAATTAGCCTGACAAGTGATCCTATACCATATGTCAAAATAATTTTGATCAAAAATTAAAAATTACATAAAACATAAATGCTACTCATCCAAATCTAGAGAAGAATAACAAATCTAGACATTCAAAATTGAACAAAAAAAAAACATAAGAAAAAATGAAGTACAATATTTGATGCATATATTCTTGTCAGCAATTATATGAATAAGCTATATGTAAATCTCTTGCCTGCTCTTTCAATTCTTCAAAATCCCAGCAAGCAGTCAACAGCGAGAGTGCAACTTCAGAAAAGGAAACCAGCTCCTTATCGAATTGACGGCGCCTTTCAGGACTATTTACTTCCTAACGGAATATACTGAATTAGAATCAAATCATAAGTTTGAATCTCTCATTTGTGAATCTTGCGTCTACAAAGCTCAAGTTTGAATCTCTCATAGGTTAATGTTGCTCTGTGACATATACTTCGTCATTGCAAAACGATAGTTTTGATAAAGGAAGAGAAATGCCAGAAGGAACCCATATCTACTGCCAAATCGTTTGTTGTTAGGTTGCTGCCGTTCTAGTTGTGGTTCAAGTAATGGCACAGTGTCATTCGCTCCAGCATTGCTCTTTAAATCCATTATGTAGTGGTTTATCAAAACTTAGACAATTGGAAGAAATCATGAGGGAGAAAGATTCAGCAGAAAACTTGGAATTGATTTAGGTTTAGCCGGTCGATTTGTGTTTATAGTAGCGTGATCTGAGATTTACTTTGACTTGGAATGGTTTGCAATCCTGGATCCGCCCCTGGCGGTGGCAGGACATATAGAAGGAGAGGCCGAGATGAGAGTTACGAATGGAGAAAAAAGAACCAAGGAAGGAAACTATGATTCCCGATAAAATTTTGGAGAAATGGTTACTGAATACTGACTTCTCCTGTTGAGTACTGCTAACAACCAGTCAACCACCGGTCTATTTTATATTCTCGTAAGGGATTCCCAGCTCCAGCTCCAGCTTGTTATATCGTATGTTAAGTGGGTTCGGGCAAATCCCAATCCTTCATTTTCATAAGATTCGTGCTAAAAGAGATTTCAAGAAGAGTATAAGACCATGCATATTAAAGGGTTCAGAGAACTCAGAGGCTGGATCTGAGCAAATCGGTACTCGTTTTTCCCCATATCTTGGTATCTTGGACCAGTGAAAAAGCTTCCTTATGCAATATCACAAACAGCTTGTTAGCAGTGAAAACAGACCCGTATCAAAACTGGTACGGACAGAAATCAGCACCAATATTAGCAAGAAAGTTGATTAAAAGCAACCATAAAGAAACACACTAATTCTGAAACTATAAACACTTTTGATTGATTTATATCAAGATCTTTATGCTTACAAACTATACAAACGCATCTCATCTTTTACAAGTTGCAAGAGAGATCAAACCAATGAGATAAAACGAGAGATTTTGTATCAGTCTTTGTATTTTACTTTCAATTCTCTTTCTAATTAAGTGGACTAGAGCTAGGGATAGGGACAAATTTTATTGCAAGAGAAAATATAAAAAAGCTGTAATATTTTTCTTTTACAAATGGACCCTAGACTTAACAAAAATATTGATATAGCCCTCTCCCTACTAAACTGACCCAAAATTAGCCCAAATTGATTAGGCTGAAATAAGGAGGGACCTAACACTTACCAATCCAGTTTAACAATAATTTAATTTCTTCATAAAACGGTTTGTCATAGCAAATATATACAGTATATATACTACAAACGTTCCTTTTACTGTTAAAAGCATAGAAGGAAAAATCAGAATCGGAATCGGGATCGGCCCCGTCCGATCCCGATCCGGATCGGAAAAATCGGTCGGGATCGGCCGAATCGGATCGGAAAATCGGACTTTTTTGCCAGAAGCTAGTTTATACTAAAAAAATTGAAAAAATAGATAAAAAAAATTTAGAAAAATTATTACAATCAAAATAATCCACTAATACAATATAATACAAGCATTAACAACTGAAAACATACTCTTTCAATCAAATTTGCTACAAATTTGTGAATTAGAATTAGTATATATATAAATTAGTTGTGATGTTTAACAATAAAGTTTGAATGTTGTAGTGGTAACTATCCAAGACCCATAGTTAAAGGTCACGGGATCGAATCCCACTTGATTCAAAAAAATTTATGTTTCTTTATTAATATGCGTTTCGGCCGAAATTTGACTGGAACGGGTCGGAACGGGCTGAAATTTGACTGAAATGGGCCGAAATATGGCCGAAACAACCGAAATTGGCCGAAATCTGCACTACCCGCGTAAATCGGCCTGGAATCGGATCGGCACCGTCCGATCCCGCTCCGGAATGGCCGATTTTGCTTTCTATGGTTAAAAGGCAGACTAATACTGTACAATATATACAAAGGCCCCCAGCCCCCTTCAATTAAAATTCTCCTAGTTACCATTCCTATGTAGAAAGAAAACATAAAAACCACCAATTACCACAGATGAAGCCAATCCCCAGATGACCAGATCAGTGGGCCACGGCATAATCGCCGCAACTTTATAGGAAAACATACCAGTAAGCAGAGTACAGAGAGACCAAACATACGCCATGAGAAGAGCAGTAGCAAGCTCAAGTAAGCAATTAGAACAAAAGAAACGGAGTAGGAGTCGTCTTTTGATTTGTAGATATAGCCATGGCAGAGTTGTATGTGAGGAAAGAGAAACCGATCCATGTGAGGTGATTTGCTTCCATTTTAGGAAAGTAGATTATCCAATAAAACACCCTAGTAGGCTAGTACACAAGTCAAGAACAAGAAGACAGATGACTCCGTGACTTCACTTGTACGCATATTTTCCCTTATCTATTGACACAACACAAGCATTCCCCTTAATATTTCAATAGTGGGGTGGGCTCATCTATTAATTTCAGTGGCCTGGAACTGGATTGTTAGTTTTGTGATGTGGTTATTTTAATTGGGCTCAAGAGGCCTATACTTAATTCTTTGTGGCTCATGCAATTCAGCAATGTTGGTATTTCTACTCTTAAAATGAAATGTAAAATGTTTCTAATGAATTATCAAAATTCATTCAGAAAAGACTAGCTGAAATAAGCTCATAGTGCTATACTTCCAAATCAAATATAAGCACTAAACGTGACACAAAGGGCTTTCACCCTCATCCATGCTTAGAAAAATACTAGTTAAAAGGTGTGGATGGAATGTTAAATATTTTTTCCTCTATTTCCATGGGACAGGACCCACTCTTACTAAATTTGAATGGTATGTGACAAAATTTCACACTAACATGAATGAGAAAAAAATTAAGTCTACTAGCAAATGAATAACACATTAATATTTTTTCATGATTAAGGTTTATTAATATTTAGGTTGATATCTGAAATATTGAGTTGCACATAAACACTTAAACATGATTGCCTACTTGAAAATCAGAGCAGATATTTAATTCATGAATGTACGTAAATTAATACTACTTTGACTATTCTTTTAAAATAAAAATCACCAAACATAACTTGCAATTATCCACGATGAGTTAATTAAAGGTCAATTCATTGATATCTAATTTGAATCACAATATTATCATTAAACTATTCAAAACACCTACAATTCCTACTACTAATGGAATGAAATGAAGATGAAACTTTTTTTTTTCTGTCAAACTTGTGATCAGTACTGCATGGTATGTAACTTAAAATTTTGTATAGTTTCTTACGAAACATGCATAACTACTTCAATTGAAAAAAATATACTTGGAATAACATGGTATAATATTCAGAATTCTAAACGTTGGATCCTTAAATATGCCATTTTTTATTCTTTGTTTCCCTGGTCAAGACAAAAACAAAGAAAAAAAATATACAAGTTGTAAAAAAAATCCATCTAGGTCCATATAATAGTATATATGTCAATACCCTATACTATTTTCGAACTAAACAAATAATATTGAAGATGTCAATGTTAAAGACCATCTAGATATTCTCGTAATACACAAAATATATTCTTTTAAGTAACATTGAATTGACCCAATGAACTTTTAATAACAGATGATTTCGATTTTAATAATTAAATTTGTTAGTTTATACATAAGGAATATATTTATTCCATATCATATGCTGATCCAACTTGTTCCAGTAAGGTGCCTATAAATATATGTATGGGCACCTCCATCAGCATCAATAGGTTATTACATACAAAGAAAGATTAAGCATGAAGATCATGGCGATTGCTCTTTTTTGCAGTTCTTTGCTTCTCAGCATTAGTGTTGAGTGCACAAGGATATGCGTATGATTTCTTCTACTTCGTTCAACAGGTAATTTATTAATGTGTTTCTCCATATATTCCTTTAATCGTATTGTTTAGACAGCATATATAGTGCAAGGATACATCTAGCCTAGGTATGGATTTCTCTCTGTTTTTATATATTTTATGTAATTGGAACCAGCTATGGGTTATGACTTATGAGCCTTCAAAAAACAATGGAAGCTGGTGGATTAGTAGGATTTGCTTTAACAAAAGAAAATGAATGTTGATTATTGGCATATTATGTGTACCCCAGAAAAATAAACAAGTATTTTTGTATGTACTGTGGAATGTTGGATATAATTGGGGGCAGTACCAGCCGAGCTAAATGATTTGTATTGTGGTAGACAAAAAATGCAAATTATGTGACTTAATGCTTGGTCACTACTTATAATTATGAGGGACTAAATTAATATTGTTTTGATCATTTTTTCACTGAAAAGGGCCTGGATCTTGTGCCACAAGCTCCGGTTGTTGTATCCAACTTACGGAAAACCACCAGCTGACTTTGGTATTCATGGACTTTGGCCGAATTATAACAACGGTTCCTACCGGCTTACTGCGATCCAAACAATCCTTTTGTTGTATCCAAGGTAACTGATCTCGGATATTTAGTCCCTTATATACCAAGTTGAATTTACATTTTGAATTTCAGCAAATGAGAAAACAAATGAACTATTTCATTTTCAGCACCAAGAACAAGCTATAACAGATCAAATTAGCTGCAACTTACTTTATGCAGTAACAAATAATTAATATTTCAAAACAACAAGATCATCAAGGAGAACACTGATATAATAGTAATTATTTGCAGATCCAAGATTTAGTTAGCGCCTACGAACAAATTGGGCGTCACTTGCATCCCGCAGCGATAGCACTCCATTTGGCAGCACGATGGGATAAGCACGGCACATGCTCTGAAACGTGCTGGATGAGCACTCTTATTTTGAAGAGTCACCAGTCCAGAGCACTAATGTGCTTTCATGCCTCAAATCTGCAAGTAAGAAAAAACTTATCTTTTCATTTGGAAAAAAAAATTCTTAACATGTTAGTCTATTTCAAAGAATTAAAAACCAAAATTGCACACATCCTTTTGACAATAACAAAAAGGCATTTGCTTTCGGTGGACATAAGGACCTATTTGTAAAATGAGTCGTATTTTCATTTTCAAAGTTCAAACAGTCAATCCGACCGTTCACATTATCTCCATATTAAAATGTAGTTGGAGGTCAAATTTTACATTTTTTGAATTTTTTTTACTATTATTAAGTATTTTACAAAAACTAGTCAAATTCAGACCATTGAATTGTATTTTAAATACTTATAAATAGTAAAAAAATTCAAAAATGTAAAATTTGACCTCCAAGTACATTTTAATATGGAGATAATGTTGAACGGTCGGATCGACTGTTTGAACTTGAAATAAAAAAGGACTCATTTTACAAATAGGTCCTTATGTCCACCGAAGCATCTCTCATACAAAAGTTAATTTCTGACATGTATTTGTGACAGGTATTTTGCCGAACGGTGGATCTTATACTTTAACTAAAATTAAGAGTGCAATCACCTCGTGTATTGGTCACACACCGTGGATCAAGTGCAACAAGGATCATCGGTCGCTACCAATTGTATGAGGTCTACATTTGTCGACCATTCCGGCACAACGATGATAAATTGTCCTGTTTTTCCTACTGGTGCATGTGTTCGTCAATGATCTTCCCAACCTTCTAATGCTTCTCGAACAAGACATGATATATTTCAATTTCTACTCTTGACGGACATTCCGTTGTTCTTCCCTTGT
>JAJGRX010000020.1:0-50292 GCA_025461125.1 Carex kokanica | reverse complement strand
GCTCGCTCTGATTTTCATTTTTTAACGATAAAATCTTTGGCGCAAGTTGAAAATTTTACAAATAAAACAACAATTTTGAAGTTCCAGGACCAAAAAAAGGTGATAAACCTTCCATTTCATTTTCTTAATAGAAGTTAAACCTTACAAATTTTGACCTCATGTTTCGATTCTCAAGAGCAAGAATTCTCGGAAATTGTCAATGCCTGGCTACTCAACACAAAATGGACTCTGTTGCTTTTCTTAGAGAAAAGCAGGATTATGTTTTTCCGATTCCAACTATTCAAATTTGTTGAGATTTGTGCATGAAAAAGTTTCTTTATCGAGATACGCGAATGAAAATTTTTGAATGGTTGGGATCGAAAAAACAGGACCCTGCTTTTTTCTAAGAAAAGCAGCAGAGTTGGATCCACTTAACACATGCTTCTTAAATACGCCTTCGAACAAAAAAAAGTGAATATTTTATAGAGAAATTTAAATATATACCAAAAAAATTCCAAAAAAAATAAAATTTGGTCTCCAAGCACATTTCAATGTGGAGATCATGTTGAGCGGTTCGGATCGGTTGTTTGGATTTTCAAAATGAAATTTTGTGTGTAGAGTAAAACATGTCTTTTACTCTACGTCTCACCATAGCTCAATTATATATATATATATATATATATAGGGATGGGCTATTGTGAGCTATGGAGTAAAACGAGTTTGTACTTCACGCCGTATTTCCATCTTGAAAATCCAAACAACCGATCCAAACCGTTTAAGTTGTTCTTCATATTGAAATGTGCTTGGAGACCAAATTTTACATTTTTTGGAATTTTTTTATTATTTATTAAGCCACTTTGAAAATCGCTGATCCGGGTGAACAGTAGCAAAACAGTAAAAAATTCTGGACCAATGGATCAGCGATTTTCAAAGTGGCTTAATAAATAGTAAAAAAATTCCAAAAAATGTAAAATTTGGTCTCCAAGCACAT
The DNA here is from genome assembly GCA_025461125.1 of Carex kokanica. NCBI lineage: Eukaryota > Viridiplantae > Streptophyta > Magnoliopsida > Poales > Cyperaceae > Carex > Carex kokanica. The sequence goes on along the minus strand of JAJGRX010000020.1, from coordinate 49,322 downwards.
TTCAATATGGAGATCATGTTGAACGGTTCGGATCGGTTGTTTAGATTTTCAAAATGGAAATAATGCTGTGGAGTAAAAACTTGTTTTACTCCATAGCTCACCATAGCCCATCCCTATATATATATATGGGTTATTGTGCTTTGCAAAGTAAAACGAACGTTTTACTTCGGACTCATTTTTGAATTTTCAAAGTTCAAACAGTCGATCCAAACCGTTCAAGTTGATCTACATATTGAAATGTGCTTGCAGACCAAATTATATATTTTTTGGATTTTTTTACTATTTATTAAGCCACTTTGAAAATTGCTGATCACATGGTCCAGAATTTTGTTGCACTGTTTTTACTGTTCACCCGGATCAACAATTTAATTAAGTCAGCTTAAATAATCGTCATTGACATGCTTTATTTAATTAAGTCGGCTTAAATAATCAAGCATGTACATATGAATTTAAAACATGCTTGATTATTTAAGCTGCATTTATCTCCACATAAAATATCAAAATCGAGTTCTCTGCTGGTTAAGAGACGATGTTTCGTGCTTCAATAGCCAAATTGAAAGGAAATATAAGTAATTTTAACCAGTGTTCTAAATAGCGCGCTATAGCGCCGCTATAGTGTTTTTGGACCCCAAACGCTACGCTATAACATCAAAATGCGCTATTTGCGCTACGGCCGCTATAGCGGTCCGCTATTTGCACTATAAAATATGGGGTTTTTTTTTAAGCAATTTATATGAGTTTTAAATAAAGATAAAAAAATCTCAAACCGAAATTGAATTGGTTGCTACTTGTTACAGATAAATCAATTTGAAATTGGGAATAGAAATTGAAATTTGAATAGAAAAAAAGTCCAAACCGAAATTAAAATTTGAATAGAAAAAAAAAAGATTATGTCATGAATCATGATGCTTAAGATATTTTTAATAGGAAAAATCGATAGTTTATGATATTATTATGGATATTTTGAACCGCAATTTGGACTTTGTACGGGTTCAATATGAATATTATAATTTCTTAATTACTTCGGTGTTATTTATTGTTCTATGAGACTTTAGATAATGTTGATATTTAGTACAAATATTGAATATACGGAATGTACTATTTAGAATAGCATCCGCTATTGTTTTTTTTAGCCTTCCCCCTATGACGCTATAAACGCTATTTAGAACCTTGATTTTAACCCATGATAACGTATAATTTCTCTCACTTCCTGTTAATTTAATGGGGGGATTTCATGTATCCCCCCTTCAAAAAAATTTAATATTACGTACTTTTCTTTCTAAATCAGTAATTATATATTTATCTTTTAAACTTGTAACAACTCATATTTGTCCAATTCATAATATTTAACATTAATTTTATATAAATTCTCATTTTACTTTTCTTACTTTTTTTTTTTTCATTCTTCTCCTTCTAATTAATGGAGCGTTTCCCATATTTAACACCTCTTTAATGCGGTGTAGCCAAGCACTTCTATATTTTTGTCTCTGTTGACTTTACCTCCTCTTTTAGCAAGCATCTCTCCATCATTTTGTCATTTTCTTTCACCGAAATTAGAAATTTTACTACTTTTAATTTAAATACGAGTAGAACTAGGGTGTTCTTAAGCTCACTAAGTCCTTCGTGAGCCTGATTCTAAAACCTATTCGAATTGACTTCAAACGATATTTCCAAACCATTAGATATTTAATCTATATTAAAATGTGCTTGGAGACCAAATTTTACATTTTTTGGAATTATTTACTATTTATTAAGCCGGTTTGAAAACCGTTGTTTTCCAATGTTGCAGAATTTTAATAAAAACAACGGTTTTCAAACCGGCTTAATAAATAGTAAATAATTCCAAAAAATGTAAAATTTGGTCTCCAAGCACATTTTAATATAGATTAAATATCTAATGGTTTGGAAATATCGTTTGAAGTCAATTCGAATAGGTTTTAGAATCAGGCTCACGAAGGACTTAGTGAGCTTAAGAACACCCTAGTTCTACTCTTTAAATACTATATATGAAGACAGAGAGACTATAATTCGATCACACGTTAAGGTGGAATAAGAGATCATATATGTAATTCTTTTCCATTTGAGGTATATGTATATATTTGAGAATTTGAATACACCGTAGACATCACAAACATTTTTTTTATTAAAAAAAAAAACTATATGTTGTTGGAACTAGGGCTGCACAAAAAATTCATAGTTCGTAATTCGATTCGAGTTTGATTCGAAAAAGTTCGGAAAAATTTCAATTTGAAATTGAGTTCGTTAGAAATTATTTCAAACCAAACTTAGTTCGAAATTAATTCAAACCAAACTCAAACTGGACCTAGTTCGTTCGATATAGGTTCGCAAACCAAATTTAGTTCGAAATTAACTCAAACGTGAACCGTTAATTTCTGCTGATAACTTATGTTTAATGATGAAAATATAAGCCGTCCAGTCCATAATTGCATTGAATTCTGACTTCTGAAACAGAAAGCCCGGCCCAATTACAAGCTCAAATAAAAAAATTCACATGTTTATACCAGAAATTTTTTTTTTATGGTAGGATTCTGAGTTTTTCGGATAATCCAGTCTCAACTCTCTCGTTTTTTTCTTTGTTTTGATAAAGTTATTATTAATTTGATAAATTTGTTCAATTAATTTCAGCTTTAAGAAACTATTAAATAATAAAAAAATAAAATAAATATTGTACCTTTATCATTTTTTTGACGCAATACATTTTTTGGCATTTTTTGCATTTATTTTCGGACCGTTCGTTTTACCGCGGAATTCAACGGTCGATCTACAACAAAATCATTCCAAAGCTGATCTAGAATGATCAAGGTACAATATTGAACGTAATCAATATAAAAGTTCGGAAGTTTTATTATGTACGAGCTTTAATCCAACACGAAAAGTTTATGGCCATACGATGCTTCAATTTTCGATCAACTAGATGGATGGGTAAATTAAAACAAAATTTTATCAAACTTTCATGGAATATGATAAATGCAATGCTCTTTGATTTCAACGGCCCCGATTGGTCAACGGACGACATGTTTACTTAGAAAGCAAGAGTATATGTTTCATGAGACATAAACTCTTGCCTTGTGAGTTAATGAAGGCGCACGAAAATATATCGTTTGTGGTTCGATCGGGACTGTTGAAATCAAAGAACACTGCATTTATCATCTTCCATGAAAGTTTGATAAAATTTTGTTTTGATTTACCCATCCATCTAGTTGATCGAAAATTGAAGCATCGTATGGCCATAAACATTTCGTGTTGGATCAAAGCTCATACATAATAAAACTTCTGAATTTTTATGTTGGTTACGTTCAATATTGCACCTTGATCATTCTAGATCAGATTTGAAATGATTTTGCCGCAGATCGACCGTTGAATTCCCGCGGTAAAACGAACGGTCCGAAAATAAATGAAAAAAATGCCAAAAAATGCAAAAAAATGTATTGCTGTCAAAAAAAATGAAAAAAATGCTGTAAAAAAAATGATCAAGGTACAATATGTCTTTTATATGTCAAAAAAATGCAAAAAATGCTGTTATTGATCAGCTATTCATTTAGAAAAAAAAATTATATGTATTGTTGTAAAAAAAAATTTTAAAAATGCAAAAAATACTTATTTATTTGATAAAAATAAAAATAAAATAAACATGCAAAGAGTAAAAAAAATGTAAAAAGTTTGAAATTTTTTTTTTTATTTTTTTCCAAATTATTTGCTGCCTAATTTTATTTTGTATCACTGCAATGCACTTTTAGACTCACTCAATAAAATATTAAATAAAATATTAACTAAGCGAGTGACCCCACAAATCCTGCAATCCGATCACCTCAATAATTTCACACCCTTAGATCTATCCTCTTACCAACGTCTAGATCTCTTCCATGTCATCAATCCGCTCCCTTTTCATTCAACCAATTAACCCGCTATTTTTTCCGCCACTGCCTCCAATTTTTTTCCCTCTTCCCGCTAATTTACGCCAAAACCACTCGTCCAAATTCCTCTCCCGCTAAGTACCAAAATAATCTCCCTCACGTCTTCTCTCTCTCTCTGGTGGCCTCTCACAACAAAGACTCCTCTCTCGCCCAAATCCCCTGTTGCGTACATTCAAATCCCTGTTGCTTGAGTTTTTATTTAAATTGTACTTCTATTGATATTTGAGTTTTATTTAAATTGTATTTTGAATACTTTGGAGTGCTTGAGTTTTTATTTAAATTGTACTTCTATTGATATTTGGGTTTTATTTAAATTGTACTTTGAATACTTGAGTTTTTATTGAAGTTGTAATTTCGCACTATGGCCCAGTCAGAAGTCATAAATCGTAAGTCGTAACAAAGTTCGTAAATGTTCGAAATTGAGTTCGTAAAAAATTCGGTTCGAAATTGGGGTTCGTTCGAAATTGAGTTCGTTCGAAATTAATTCAAACCAAACCTAGTTCGAAATTAATTCAAACCAAACTCAAACTGGAGGTAAGTTCGATTTGGTTCGGTTCGTTTGCAGCCCTAGTTGGAACTACTTTGACAAATTCGGAGGAAATTCGATTAATATATATTGCTGGCCATATTTGTCGGCGTGTGTTAATGTTGGAACATACCGCGAAATGGGTTAATTAGTATTGTATTATAAACACGCAACGCAATGTAATATTATTAGTCAACTAAGCATATAATATTATTTTACTACTGCAAAAACGCTAATTAAACACACATCATTCACCTTTTTCCAAAATATCATTAAATCCGTGTTCAAAATAAGAAATCGCGCTTTTGAAAATGAGATTCAATATTCATACACAGTAATAATAAAAAAATCTTATATAAATGTGCTCCAACATTCATACACAGGTTTTTTTTTTATTAAAAATCGTGTATGAATGTAATATCACATTTCCGGATGCACGTTATATGAATGCTCCAACAATTGTACACGGTTTTAAAAACAAAGGGAGAAGCTCAAAACTTGAGTTGAAGTTTTTGATTAAGTTTTTTGTTTATAATTTTCAATTTTGTAACTCTTTTACCATACTTTTTATTTGACATTGTTCATATAAATATATAAAGTCTTAGATCTATTGGGCCTCTTTGGGTCCGCCAATGCCCACACGTATTGGGCTATATGAAGGCCGCCCGAATATAAAAGTTGGATAATTCATACAGCAAGGATTGAATATGTTTAGTAGAAATTATTTAATTAAACCGCACTTTGTCAATAAATAACCAGCTTTGTAGGTCTAGATTGTACTCCCAACTCTACTCTCCTTCCAAAGTCAACATGGCCTTCCAGGCTACTGCTCTCTTCCTCTTCCTTCTGGTTTTGGTAAATTCTGTTGAAATTCAAGGAGACAAAACCACTCACCTCCATTTCTACTTCCACGAGATTTCTCCTGGGGCTAATAATGCAACCGCTGTAGATGTTGTAAATCCCCCAAGAAATGATTCATCCTTTGGTCTTATAGAAGTGCTCGATGACATGCTAAAGGAAGGACCAGATCCATGCTCCAAATTGATTGGTACTTTGTAAAAAGCAACTAGGACAAAAATTTTACTCGACCTCCTTGTTAATCAATGCTACATAATGTACCTCACTAGACAGGAATTATTGTCAGAATTACAACAAAAAAATTCACTACTTTTTTTTTCTTTTTGTCTTTTTGAAAATTCAAAACAATTCCTTCACACTACTGCAGGTAGGGCCCAAGGGATGGTTACAGTAGCATCCATGGAACAAGACGGCGCCCTTCTAACAATGCTAAATCTTGTGTTCACCGACGGACCGTACAACGGCAGCACTTTGGCCATCTTCGGCAGGGCTGTGCTAGGGACAGAGATCGAGATAGCAATAATAGGCGGCACCGGCAAATTTAGGATGGCTCGAGGATATGCCCTCGGCAAGGAAGTGCCTTCTCCAGAAGAATTGTTGATTTTAGAATTTGATGCTTATATTTCGCACTATTAAAATGGATTGGCATCTTAATTGTTAACATGATGAAATACATGGCTTATTTGGTGCATCTTTAGTATGTTCAGATTTGTATTGTGGCACAGGAGAATAAAGGTTACTAGTTGATAAGTTGATCTTGATATTTATGGAATGCATGTTTTTTTTTCTCCCCCAAGTTATTAATGTGAAATGAAAATGTTACTATTTATTTTTGAAAAGCTTGACAGAGACTGTCAAAGGATGAAATTGTTACTACTTAAACAAGTTCTTTCGGAACAGAAAAACAAAAAAGGAAAAGAAGTTGTGCAGAAAATAAGTTACATCCAATCTCAACTTAATATAAATCTATCTTAACAGTGCACCATGTACCAGTAACTTAAATTATAAAAATTTACATGAGGAGGGTTCAAATGCCTCCATTTTTCATGCCTCTATTTTTAAAAACTTTAATAACTCAAAATTTGAAACTTAAAAGTCAAAATAAAACCATTGGATATGATCTACATCATTTTATCTATGCATATGTAAAAAATTATGACATTTCAATTTTGTTTTGGTTGTCATCAAGAGCTTGTAAAAAACGTAATAATGTGGATTTCTAGATGTTGATTTTCAATTTATTGATTCACATAAAAAACAAAATCAAAATGTAATAATTTTTATGAGCACATAGATAAAATGATGTAGATCATATCCAACGGTTTTATTTTGACTTTTAAGTTTTAAATTTTGAGTTATTAAAGTTTTTAAAAATGGAAGCATGGTGGAGGCACAAAAAGTGAAGGCATTTGAACTCCTCAGTTTATATAGATACATTTTGTGGAGATTTGTTCTATATATATCTATTATAAATAATAAAGAGTGAGTGCCTTAATTTGTATAATTGACTTGGTGATTATAACACACGGTCTTGAAAGCCTCTTACATGAAGCTATGTTCGATCCGTCCTGGTCGGCACAATTTACGCTACTAATTGCAAGGGTCAGAGATGCGTGTGCATAGAATTCACAAACTAATCACACATAAATTTGAGACAATTTGAATTCATTCTTAAATGTGAACATGGTGTCACATGCAGCGAGATTATATATAAAACACTTAGCCCAAAATATTTTAGTTTCGTTGATCCTATAAATAAGGTGTGAGTCTTGCTGCTATGTCAAAAGTCAACAAGTTAACAACTTTAATTCACAGTCACAGTATATATAGGAAAAATTGAATAAACTAAAGCATATATTTAATTTTTATAATATATTCCACTCGTATGCTCTTAAATTTAAAAATATTTAAACATATTATAAAATTAAATTTGCACAAGTATCCAGAATTTGAATCAATTTAAAATTTAATCGCTCATTTATTATAAAATCATCAGTGTTCTAAATAGCGCGCTATAGCGGCGCTATAGCTATAGCATTTTTGGACTCCAAACGCTACGCTATGACATCAAAATGCGCTATTTGCGCTACAGCCGCTATAGCGGCCGTTACAACGCTATAGCGGTCCGCTATTTGCGCTATACAATATGGGTTTTTTTTTTTTTTTTTTTAAGAAATTTATATGGGTTTTAAATAAAGATAAAAAAATCTCAAACCGAAATTGAATTTGTTGCTACTTGCTACAGATAAATCAATTTGAAATTGGGAATATAAATTGAAATTTGAATAGAAAAAAAGTCCAAATCAAAATTAAAATTTGAATAGAAAAAAAAATAGATTATGTCATGAATCATGATGCATAATATATTTTTAATAGGAAAAATCGATAGTTTATGATATTACTATGGATATTTTGAACCGCAATTTGGACTTTGTACGGGTTCAATATGAATATTATAATTTCTTAATTACTTTGGTGTTATTTATTGTTCTATGAGACTTGAGATAATGTTGATATTTAGTACAAATATTGAATATACGAAATGTTAAAAAAAAAATGCTATTTGGAATAGCTTCCGCTATAGCGACGCTATTCGCTATAGCTTTTTTTTTTGCCTTCCCGCTATGACGCTATAAACGCTATTTAGAACCTTGAAAATCATTAATAATTCATTGTTAAGATTTTTAAATTGTTTGATGGGAGACTAAATGTCTTTCAAATCGACACAAATATAATGTACACAATGTCTAAACAATTGAGACACATTTATAATTTAGGTAGTCATTTATAAGATTATCATTCACAAAATAATTCTTCTTTTTATCATATACTGCAAATTCTTTGTATATCATTTTGCTTTATGAAACTTATAGAATTGATCTTCAAGTGAGCTTGATATATCCTTAAGGTTATAGCCCACAATTCACCATTAATTAGGACGTATTACACATATTATCTTATTAATTTTTATAATATTCTTAATAAGATATTGCATTTTTCTTGTGCTCCTTGTTGACAACTCGTGAGTGTGTTTCTCCAGGTTGCTCAGATATATAATCATGTTTTTTCTATAAGCGCGCTTCTCATTTATTCATGCTTCACGATCTTCACGATCTTCTCATTTATTCATGCTTCTCATTAGATTGATATGTTGTTGTTAGAATCGGCATACCAGGAGTAGTGTGCAATTCCAAAACTTGTAATATATATAGAGCACAGGTTATATTCTATATTTAAATTTGGGTTCATATTGAAATTAACCTCTAACTAATTTATCTTCTTATTTTTTTTAAGTTAGTGGCTTTAAATGTCTACTAATAATTTCATTCATAAAAAAACGTGTCACAATGAGTTAAATGACCTCCATTTTTAGATCTAAACTCATTTATTCTCATAACATAATGTAAACTACCCTAATCAACTAATGTTACTTATTTACACTCCTAAACGCCCGTTACCTCTTTCTCCATCTCTCTTCACGACCATATTTGCTTTTGTTTTTGAGAGATTGAGCACTGAAGAGAAAAAACTTGAATTTTTTGTATTTCTGTTGTATATCTTACAGTATAGAGTTCTATCTATGTATTACAACTTTTCAACGGTTAGAAATATTGTACCGTTGGTACCTATCCTAATTACTATTTTGTACAGCTGTATCTATTTACACTTTTGCACATATACCCTTGATCTATGATGAAATTATTTTCTGAGATCATTCTTCAACACCCCCTCAAGCTAGGATTGTAGATATCGAGTAATCCTAGCTTGCTTGTGATTTCTTCAAATGGTTTAAGGTCTATTCCTTTTGTAAAGATGTCCGCTAGTTGATCCTTACTTCGAACGAATGGTGTTTCTATTTCATTGGCTTGGACCTTCTCTCTAATAAAATGATAATCAACTTCTATGTGTTTGGTCCGTTCGTGAAATACGGGATTTGATGCAATGTGACGTGCCGAATTGTTGTCACAATACATCTTCATGGGTAGATCAAGATTTAATCCCATATCTTTAAGCAATTGTTTGAGCCATATTAGTTCGCTTGTGGTTGATGCCATGGCTCGGTACTCCACTTTCGCGCTTGATCGTGCCACGATATTTTGCTTATTGCTTTTTCCATGTGACTAAATTTCCGTCTACAAATGTGCAAAAACCAGTGGTGAATTTTCTATCAAAGCTACCGGCCCAATCTGCATCGGAATAGCCATAAATTGCATTATAATTATTATTCTTCATCCATATGACCTTTCCGGGATTTCCTTTTAGATATCTTAAAAATTTGGTTTATGGCCTCTAAATGTGGTGTTCTTGGTGAATGCATAAATTTACTAATTTGACTTATGAAAAATGAAATATCCGGAGGAGTTACCGTGAGGTAAATCAATTTTCCTACAAGTCTTTGAAATTGGTTTATGTTTCTAAGGGTTCACCATCCTCGGTATTTAATTTATACTTATTATCTATTAGTGTAGGGGCCGGTTTGTAACCTAATTTACCGGTTTCTTTTAACAAATCCAAGGTGTATTTTCTTTGTGAAATTAATAGACATTTGTTTGAAAATGCTACTTCTATTCCTAGAAAATATTTTAAATACCCTAAATCTTTAATGTCAATTTTCTTTTAATTAGAATTTGACTTTTCTAATTGCTTCTAAATTGTTTCCGGTAATTATTAAATCATCTACATATACTAACACAAGGGTTATATTTTCTCCTTCATTTTTGGTAAACAAGGAGTGATCGGCATTACTAATTTTAAAATTGCAAGAAACTAAATACTGAGATAACTTGCCATACCATGCCCTTGGAGATTATTTAAGTTCATAAATTGATTTTTTTAACCTACCAACAATGTTAGCATTTTTTTCTTTTACATGATTCGGTGGTAGGGTTATAAAAACTTATTCCTCAAGTGTTTCTTGAATAAATACATTTTTAACATCCATTTGATATAAATTCCAACCATTATTTACGGCAATAGAGAATAAAACCCTAACTGTATTCATTTTGCAACCGGTGCAAAGGTTTCATTGTAATATATATAACATAGGTTTGTGTAAATCTTTTGGCCACCAACTTTGCCTTATACCGTTCTATGGTACCATCACAATTATATTTAATTTTGTAAACCCATTTGCACCCCACGAGTTTTTTATTTTTTGGTAATGGAACAATTACATATGTTTCATTTTTTTCTAGAGCTTTTAGCTCTTCCTTCATAGCCTTATTCCAAGTTGGTTTTTGGATGGCCTCTTGGTAATTTTTGGGTTCTATTTCTTTTTCTATGGAAGTAAGGAAATCTTGGTATGAAGGAGAAATTTTTTCATATGAAACAAAATTTTGTATAGGGTATTGGACGGTATAAGTCACATAATCTCTAAGTCTACTCGAAGGTTGTGAAACTCTAGATGTTCGTCTAAGCCTTGAATTATTTCCTATTTCAGTTTCATCTATGTCGTCATTATTATCATTTATTTCTTCTTCGACATCACTTGTATCATTTTCTTCTACATTATTTTGAACAATGTAGGGTGTTTCCAATTTTATGTTTTCATTTTGAATTTGATTAGATACTTGAATTTCTTCTAATTTTTTGAAATATGGTTCATTTTAAAAAAATATAACATTTCTAGAAATAAATAATTTTTTATTAATATGATCATAACATTTGTATCCTTTTTTAAAGGATGAATATCCTAAGAAAATTATTTTTGTTGATACAATATCTAGCTTATCTTTTCTTTTAATATGTACAAAACTTGTACATCCAAATATTCTTAGATGATCGAAGGTGATTTTTGTTGATAAAGAATTTCTAGTGGGATTTTGTTTTCTAACTTCAAACTTGGTAATCTATTAATTAGATGTGTAGCGCAAAGTATGGCATCCGACCAATATATTTTAGGAACATTGCTTTGGAACATCAATGTTCTTGTCATTTCTAACAAATGTCTATTTTTCCTTTTCGATACTTCGTTTTGCTCCGATGTATTAATGCAAGTAGTTTGATGTATAATTCATTTTTCTTTAAAAAATGTTGAAATTTTTTTGTTTATAAATTCCATTCTATTATCCGACCTAAACATTTTTAGTTTGGCATTAAATTGATTTTCTATGAGACCATTTTTTTTTGAAGATACTAAAGACTTCACTTTTTGATTTGAGTAAGTACAACCAAGTGGTTCTTGAAAAATCATCGATAAAATAACAAAATATTTAAATCCATTATATGATTCAATTGGGGCCGGTCTCCATACATCCGAATGAATTAAGTCAAACATACCTTCACTTTTGCTATTGGAATGAGAAAAACGAAGCTTAGTTTGTTTTGCCAATTTACAAACTTCACAATTATCAAAATTTAAATTTTTACAATCCAAAATATAATTTAAAATCTTGTTGGAGGGATGCCCAAATCTTCTATGCCAAAGGCCAATATCGACGGATTTAGCAGAAGCACAAAAATAATTTTTTGAGTTAAAAAATAGTGTCTATTTTCATGAAATACTTCACCAATATGTTAGTGTAATAATCTAGAAGTCAATCATAGGATAATTGTATTTTATATATTTGTTCATGTAATGGATGATTAATAAAGATATAATTTTGTTATTTGAGAATTTATCGAATTTATGAATCATTTTGAGTTCATGACTTGAAATTGTAAGACTTCATAATATAGATGATAAATACTCTTAAAAGTCTCTAACCGTGGTAATTAGCAAAGAACACTAATTTACCGTTTAAAGATTAGTGTGTGGATTAAATGATGGTTAAGGTTTACAAACCATAGACAAAGAGTTGTCATTTTAATCACACAGATAAATGTTAGAGAACATGGTATTTGACAGACTCTAAATGAAACGTTAAATGGATTGTGTTCGTGTCATTAATGTTTTCATTCAGTATTAAGTTCTAAAGTATGAGGTATTCGTCTTTCCTACATAGGAAGTGTGTATTCATAAGTGTTGTTCAACGCTATCCGTAAAGGTAGCTATACAGATGACACTTCAGTATACATAAATTATGCGGAGGGAAGATGTTCACCAAGACTACTATTGTCCCTCGTATTATTATACGAGTGATAGTATCACTAGGCTTCTTGATGAAATAGGATTATCTGCATGCGGTATGATTAAAGAGTTAATTATATTTGATAAAACTATTTAAGATCGAGAAAAGATTAAGTTTGCAAGGATGACACATACCTACCTTGAAATTGATATGATACTATGAGACAAAAGAATTAACACGAGTAAATTGTTTATTGGATCGTGATATTGCAATGTACAAGATCATCTGTGTCAATTGGGTAGTCGTAATGTATTCTGCCAGATGCCTCTTATGATTTATAGAATTAAAAGGAGTTTTAATTCTATTGCCAACATAGCACAGATCCTATCGGGTCACATCAATAGGAAAGTAATCAGAGAAATTTTATGATTAATTATAAATGTTATAATTAATAATAAAAATAAATGTCATGGAGATGACATACTTAAACTAGATTAAATTTATAAACGTGAATGACACGTCGTATAAATTTAATCGCTATCGCAAACACAAGAAATATAATTATTCAGAATAATTGTATATGTATTATATGGATTAAAATAGTAATTATGAATTAATATTTTGGGCCAAAAGCCCAATTTGAATTTAGGCCTTAATTAAATTTAGAATTTAATTAAAAGCCCAAATCAGATTAAATGGAAAAAACCCAAATTAAATCTATTAAAAATGGGCCAAGGGCAATTTTGTCTTTTCTCTTCCAAAACCGCCATATAGGGGTATTTTGGTCTTTTCCAAGCTGCCTCAAAATTCTATAAATACGGGTGGAGGGGTAGAGAGAAAATCAGAATAATCTGAGCCAAGTTCGAATCCGAATCCGATTCGATTCGTACTTTAATTTTCTCCCAAATAGTGATTTGCAGAAAATTTGGTAATCCATAAATATATATTCTTGCGAGACTAAAATAGTTATTCTCATGAATAGTGTTTTTGCGAAGATCGCGATATTTATGTTTTTGCGAGAAACGCGGTATCTTTACCTGCTGATCGTGAATCATTTTATCTGCATCTCATGAATATTATTTTCACACCTCTTGTGAATAGTGTTTTTGCGAATACCGCGGTTTCAGTATTTCTAGCAAAAGAAATAACCGCTCTCTGGTAGTTCCTGGTGGATACTGATAGAGGCACTAGATTTCTGGTGCTACGAAATCGAGTCAGACTGCAAATCCAATTCGAATTTGGATTAAGGTATAAATGTTATGTTAATTTATTTAATTGTTAAATAGATTAAGTTTTTAGAAATCAATCATGGAGTAGATCCTCGTAGGATTGAAAGGTTATGTCAAGAGAAAGACTGGAAAATGAACTTTCGGTGGTCTTTCTGACGTACCCCTTTTAATCCTCGGCATAAGTTAGAAGTAATATTTTGTTTTACGGTCTTTCCACAGCTTAAGCCTATTCAAAGGGTAGCACGAGAACGCTACACAATCTTCGTCCCAGTTTCCCGGTCCTGAAATACAAAATTTTTACGAGAAAAAATTACATCACAATTTAATTCTTGTGTTAATTTTTCAACCGAAAGTAAGTTTATAGGAAAAGTATCTAGATATAGCACATTAAGTATTTTTTTGTTACAAAATATAGTTTCACCTATACCATTTATTTTAGCCTTCATACCGTTAGCTACCAAGACAAATTGGTTGTTTTTGTCATGTCTACATTTTTTAGAAATGCTTGGTTGCCAAACATATGATTCATAGCACCACTATCAATGATTATTCTATCTAGTAAATTTAAATTTTTGGAGTGTGCAGAAATACCAAAAAACGAATTGTTTTGTTGGGCTAGCAACATGGACTCTGCTAAACTAGTGTCTGTAATTGATCAGCAGCCACTGTTGACCCGTTTCCACCTGTTCCTGACCCGCCAGCAAAATAGCCAGCTCCAGACCCATTAGCAGCATTGAATTGGTTGTTTTTGGGCTTGGATTTGGCCTGGGATCCGCTTACCTCACGCGCACCACGTGCAATTAAATCAGCAAAAAAAAATTCACGCGCTGCACGCGATTCAGAGACATCCGTATGCACCTCACGTCTCTCACCCGCGCGCGATTGCTCACCTGCACGCGATTCAGCAAAATGCGCATGCGTTTCACCAAGGTGATTGCCACGTACCCCTCCTTCCTTATTTCTTTCTTAATTCCGGTCTCCTTTTCCTCCAGCAGAACTACCTTTTTTCCAGTGTTTTGGTTTTAAATAAGGATGAAGAAACCAGCAGTTCTCATGGGTGTGTCCCTCCTTTTTACAACCCGTGCACCTCTCGATTTCATTGTGATTCGAGCGAATTTGGGATCTAGGGTTTTGGTCGAAATTGGGGAAATTGGGTTTTTTGGTCACTGCAAAGCCATGGGTCTCGTGTTCCTCTTCGGTTACGATTTGTGGACCACCCATGGCCTCTCTTCTGCTTTCTTTTTGTTGGATCATGTTCTTGATTTGGGAGTAAGAGGGAAGGGGGATGGTGTTCATAATCTGAGCCCATACAACCTCATAACTGGCATTTAGACCGGCAAGGTACTCAAAAATATCATCTTCCTCTTTAGGGGCCGACCCAAGTGTATCCAGGGGGGTAGCTGCCCCACCTTGGATTTTGAGTTTTAGTGGAGATTTAGCGGTTCCGACCGACTTTGCCCCCCTGGAATTTTTTTTGCCCCCCTCTGGACATTTGATTTGCAATTTTGGTTAAATTTAGAGTTAAAATTGAAATAAATTTGTTGAATTTTGATTGGTAATTAGAATTATATGTCAAAGAATCAGAAATTACAAGTCAAAGCATTGAAAAGTATAAGTTAAAGCATTGTTTTTTATCGAGTACCCAATTGGTTAATGGATTTAAATCCGATTAGGTATTTAAACCCGATTCGATATTTTTTTAGCCCCCCTGACGAAAATCCTGAATCCGCCCCTGAATCTTCTTGTCGTTTTTTTATTACGGCTAAGTCGGTGGTCAGCAGCCAATACGATCGTGTAGGGTTTTGACTGTTCAAATCCATTTGTTTGATTAAGATGCGGAAAGAACGTAAAACAAAAATTTTACTTCTAACTTAACCCGAGAATTAAAGAGATATGTCAGAAAGAGTACCGAACGTTCATGTTCCCGTCTTTTTCTTGACAAGCCTTTTTAATCCTCTACAGATCTACTCCATGATTGATTTCAAAAGCTTTAAATCTACTTAACAAATTAAATAGATTTAATATAACATTTATATCTCATGTCCAAATCTCAGTTGGAAAGCAGATCGAGCGTGAAGAGCTACACCTGGGAATGATTTGCCTTGGAGTATCAGACGTCTGATACCTCTATTGGTTATCCACCAGGACTAACCAGAGAGCGGTTTATTTCTTTTGCCAGAAATACTATAAACCGTGGATTTCTGCAAAAACACTATTCACCGAGAAAAAGGACAAAATAATATATTTACGACCCGCAGTTATTCAAATAGAAATACCGCGACTTTTGCAAAATATATTATTTTTGGATCTCGTAAAAAACCGTAATCGAGAAAAGGACAAGAGAATAGATTACCGAATCGATTCGATATCTTAGAAATTAGTATTCTATTCTCTACTCCTACCCCTCTATTTATAGGCCTAAAAATGGTGTGAAATACCCATTTTGCCCATGCCACCTATAGTGCCACATATGCATGGCATGCCACCTTGCATGCCATGTCATGGGGATGTCGGCCAAGGGGTGAAAAGACCAAAATACCCCTTGGCCGAATGGGCTTTATAAATTGGGTTTTGATTTTGGGCTTTTAATTATAATTAAGGCTTTGATTATTTTGGGCTTTTAAATCCATAATTCAAATCCATTATTAACTAATTAAAATCCAAATCAAATATATATAATTGTCATGTACAATTATATTTCTCTCGGTTGTTGTTTCGGTAACTTTTATACAACGTATCGTGTACGCTTATAAATTAACCGTTGTTTCTGCTTGTCATCTTATATGACATTTATAATTTAATTATAACACGTATAATTAATTATAACCATCTTGTTATTAATTATAATCAAATCATAATCAATCAATAAAATTCTCCGATTAGCTCCTATACGGTGTGACCCAATAGGATCTGTGTTATGTTGGTAAATAGAATTAAAAATGTTTTAACTTCTATAATCATAGGAGGCATCTGACATATGCACTATGACCATCCAATTACACAAATGATGCTGTACTGTACAATACCATGATCCAGTAAACTATTTTACTCGTGTCATTTCTTTTGTCTTATAGCTATCAGATCAGTTTCAAGGTAGGTATATGTCATCCTTGCAAACTTAATCTTTTCTTGATCTTGAGCAGATTATCAAATATAAGGGATGGGCTATGGTGAGCTATAGAGTAAAACAAGTTTTTACTCCACGCCTCATTATTTTCATCTTGAAAATCCAAACGACCGATCCGAACCGTTCAACATGATCTCCATATTGAAATGTGCTTGGAGACCAAATTTTATATTTTTTTGAATTTTTTTACTATTTATTAAGCCACTTTGAAAATCTGATCCATTGGTCCAGAATTTTTTACTGTTTTGCTACTATTCACCCAGATCAGCGATTTTCAAAGTGGCTTAATAAATAGTAAAAAAATTCCAAAAAATGTAAAATTTGGTCTCCAAGCACATTTCAATATGGAGAACAACTTGAACGGTTCGGATCGGTTGTTTGGATTTTCAAGATGAAAATATGGCGTGAAGTACAAACTCGTTTTACTCCATAGCTCACCATAGCCCATCCCCAAATATAATTACTCTTGTAATTATATTGCTAGCAGATAATCTTACAATACCAAGGGGCCCGGTGATACTATAACTCGTATAGAGATACGAGGGACAATAGTACTTTTGGTAAACCATCACTACCTCATCTAAGCTATGCATACCGAAGAGCTATAGTTATAACTGCGTTTTACCGACAGCGTTAGGTAACAGACACACATATACATTTCTTAGTAGGAAAGATGAATACCTCATACTTTAGAACTTAACACTGAATGAAAACATTAATGACACGAACACAATTCCATTTAATGTTTCATTCGGGGTCTGTCAAATACCATGTTCCTGGAACATGTATCTATGTGATGAAAATGACATCTCTTGTCAAATGGTTTGTAAAACATAACCATCTTTTAATCCACATACTAACCTTGTAACGGTAAATTAGTTTTCCTGCTAATTACCTTGGTTAGAGACTTTTAAGAATATATATCATCTATATTATGAAGTTTCATAATTTCATTTATTGACTTTAGTCAGATAATGAATGATTCATATATACAATAATACTCAAAGCAACAAAATGATATAAATAAACATTCAATTCATGAACAAAGCTTTATGATAAATTATCGTATTATTGACTTCTAGATTATTACAAACTAACAGATCGAAGCTCATCTTTTTTTTCTTTTGAAGAGCACTAAGGTACTCTATATGCTTTTTATTGCCTTGCTTTTATTGTTGGATTTCTTGCTTGAGTTGGTAATTTTTCGTCCGATAGCCGTTGTTCGTGTTTTTCTATAGCTTATTATGAACCCTAATACATCTAATTTGATTGCAAGCATACAATCTTACCTAGTAGTAGTTCGGGTGTCGAATCCAAAGGGACAACTCGTAAAGTACTGGTTCTAACCAATTCATTAAGCTAGACAGACAAAGTTTGAGTTGGTTTCTAAATCTAATTAAATCGAAAGAAGCAAATAATAAATGTTTTGAGTCTGATTCAAGTGTAGGAGTTCCAGGGGCTTTGGCATTCCTATCCACTAGGGTCTCAATCTACTCGATTCGTGTTTCTAAAGCGTGCGTGGGTGTTCTGTCTAAAGTGATAATAGCGTGCACTTCACGGTTAAGTACTTCGTGGGCTAATATCGTACTTTTGAGTTACCTCGGACTTCTCGGTTAAGTACTTCGTCCTAATAACCTATTTTTTACTCTTTTTGTTCGGGGAGTTAATGCAAGTGATTTTAGTCATTGAAAAAATCCCTAAATCCATGTATTGGAGGAGTAAAGTTAAACCACACAATCCATGCATAAATCAAGCATTAAAAGAGTAAATTGCTAATAGTCAATAAAATCCACAAATCGAGTAAGAAATAGTGCACCTAGTTTCGAGTTTTACATGCCATCGCCCCTAAAGAGGAGATTAGCCTCTCATATGGGCGCAAATAGTTACAAATGGGATAAACAGTTTGTTACCAAAGCCTAGAGAGAGGAAAATAGAGTAGAGAATACAAATCCAAGCACAAATCTCTTCTCCCTTGAGTTTCTCCTTCTCCAAATCGCCCTAGATCTGAAACCCTAGCTCTTGAGATCGTTTCTAGCTGAAAAGAAGTGTGAAATGTCGGCCTTGGTCCATTAGGGAAGAAGGTTCGGGCTATAAGAATGATTATGGGTCTGTAGCAGCTGAAAATTCAGAAGAAGTGAAGAATTTGCGGGTCGCAATAATGAAGATTGCGGGTCGCAATAATGGTGCAAAATTGTGGCAGTGAGATGTTTAATAGAAGTTGTGTTATTACGGGTCGCAATAATGGTGCAAAATTGTGGCAGTGAGCTGTTTAGTAGAAGTTGTGTTATTGCGGGTCGCAATTTATTATTACAGGTCGCAATTTTCCTCTGATACTTGCCTCTACGTGCCGTCTAGCTTCCGATCGTGTCCGGACTTGCTCCAAATTATTCCCATTTGCTTTTAGTACCTGAAAATACATGAAAACATAGCAGCATCTCGAACTTGGTGCAATATCTAAACTAAATGACTTTAAACCAATAAAAAAGGGGATAGATTTAGAGACCAAATCCTACTAAAAAGATATATGAAATTTAGGCTTATCAGCTGTGTGCTCTGACGGTCGGATTAGCTCACCGCCATGTTTCGATCGAGATGGAGATAAAGACTCTACACTTCGAGCATTGACGATACCGCACTCTCGGCTCTGATCGGCTCCTCTCGACTCTGCTCCCTCCCCTCTTCCTCATTAATTCTCCTCTCCGCTAGAGGAGATAGAGACAAGAGAGAGGAGAGGGTATCGCTATTACAGAGGTGAAGACTAAAAAGAGCAGGAAGTGCGGAATAGAGTGGTGTGGAGGAGGGAGGAGAGAGCCGCGGCGGCTAGAGTTGGGATTTACTTTTTCTCTCTGATTTTTTTTGCTCCCAGAGAATTTATATCCTATGCAAGGTTTTTAAGCAGCAATTTTTTTTTTTCAAAAAAAAAAAAAAATCTTCTTATTTGTTCTTCCCTTTTTTGGTCATATTTTCGAAAACCTCTCTTAAAAATCTAGTCATCTGTATGCTATACGGCACAGGATGAGAACTCCGATTTTGGGAAAGAAACCAAGCATTAATTTTATTTTATTTAATTAATTCACATTGCGCACTGCCCACTGCTCAATGACAGATCTCGAGGTCGTTCTTTATTTTATTTAATTAAACATGAAATGAAATGACGTCTTAGTAATACAGTTGTTGGATGGGGAAGTAATCTTCCGCTTCGTACGAAATAAATTATCTTTGTTTTTTAAAAAGGTTCATTTCGCAATGATCACATTATTACATCTAGCTAGGTTTCATCAATGCGCTGCTCCTATTTGTGCCGTTTTCTCAAGCGTTTAAACTAGAGGTATATATATTTAGTAGAAAAAACCTTAAAGCAATAGTTTATTTGGTATGGTAGTTTCTTTGAGTACATATAAAAATAATGAATACTAAAGCAGTATTTATTATGTGTTTTTGAAATATAAGTTAGCTATTTTCTTTGATTTTGTAAATTTAGTAATAAGGTTAATAGGAACAATTAACTTGAAGAGAATTTCTTCTTTATTTTTACTATTTTGTCATTTTATCAGATTATTTGTTTCATTTCTGATGTAAATAATTAATTAAGAATTATTATGGTGTAGAATATCATAACAAAATATAAAACAAAAGTACCATAACAAGACTCCAAAAATAAATTAAGAAAAAAGTGAGGTCTTGTCATATAGAAAAGCATAGAAATACTCCGCCAATAAAAATTATGGGTTTTTGTCAATTATAATCAAAATAGTTGTGGCAGCGAAACAGACCTCAATGTCTATGAGCCAATCATTCATAAATTAAGTAATTAAAAACTAAATATCTAGAAAATCATGCACAACAAATAAAAATCAAAGGCAAGAGGTGGATCATGTCAATATGTGTTATCCAATTAATTCTATAATTTAGAGATTCACGCCATGTATACTCTTCAGTTAGTATTATTTTTTGTGTGGAAAATCAAACTCTACCCAAGTATAAGCTAAAACGAAAAACATGGCTTAAGTCCTTTCTTTCACTCAAGAAAAAGTTCATACAATTTAATGCGAAATGGAAAAGTAAACATACTATTATCTTTCGATTAATTAATGGCATATATTTCATAAGAACTAAGAAAGATACCAAAACAAACAACAAATATTACAATATATAAATGACAGACAAAATCTACGAAAAAACAAACATGATAGCAATACATAATACTAGATACATGTTATTAATATGTTTTCACTTATTCATGCAGGTTTCCCTACCTACCAATCCATATTATTTGAAAGTTCTGAACGAGATTCGTCAGCGATGGTGCAGTTTCTTCTTGGAATGAGTATTACCTCCTCCAACAGATGGGTAGGAAAATTAAATACTTTTGGTATATATGAGGTACATTTTTGTGGGTACCAGAACAATTAATGGTTGTGTTTTGTGTGTTCACCTGATATAATTAAGTACAATGCTGCTGGTTTTTTGGTCTCATATATACAACCAGTGGGGATGTGATTTTGAAAGCTCCATTACTGGTTTTAGTTTAGTCATACGGGTGGAGAGGGCCGGGGTGTAATTCTGGTATGTCTTGGGATTGTATTTGTTACAACATAACATATATGTTAATTAATGATGGCACTTGTGTTAATTTAGTGCTACAAATTAATTATGTTGATTAATTTAGTGCTGCATTGTTCTATATGTTTGTTGGTTTTCTATATTATCTTGCTTAATTTGCTGCATGTTATTTGTATTTGATTTGGTGCTATATATAGAGAGAGAGAGAGAGATTATGTTGTTTATCTTGTTATATATGGAGGCTAGCCCCTAATACAGGCATATATAATTAAAATAAATATATAAATAAATCGCCAACGGTCCAAAATAATAATAGATGGCAAACTAGGACCTGCCAACGCCAACTCAAACGCAACAGATGGTGTAAGACACTTTTGCAATCGGCTAATAACACCCAACTGACGATGACATTTCTATATTAAATGGCTAATTTAATGACCGAAAAACTATTATTCTCATCTGTCCCTTATTTCCAACCGATGGCATTGGAGCTGAACGCCATCGGTTCTAGCTGATGGCATATGTGTATACCTTTCCTATCGGGGCGATAGCCACCCACCTACTAGAATCTGGGTTTTTTGCATGGGTAAAAATCTTTGTTGCATGGGTAAGTAGTGTCCATGCAACAAATATTGGCATTTCTGACACAGTCAAACTTGTTGCATGGGTAGTCCATGCAACAGTTACCCATGCAATAAGTCTGATGGTTACCCATGCAACTGCTTCTTATTTACCCATGCAACAAATATTTGATGACACGTGACCCACCAGCAAAGATAGAAAGTATATTTTAATGAATGTCCATGCAACAACTCATCTCATACCCATGCAACAAGTCTCCCGAATTTAGACTAAACAGTTGCATGGGTAACCCATGCAACAAGTATTTGAGAACTATTTGTTGCATGGGCTACCCATGCAACAAGTCTCCAGAATCTAGACTAAACAGTTGCATGGGTAACCCATGCAACAAGTTTGGTGGATTATTTGAGAAATATTTGTTGCATGGGTTACCCATGCAACAAGTTTTGACGATTTTTGAGAACTATTTGTTGCATGGGCCTACCCATGCAACAAATATTGAACTTCTGGACAGTTACTTCATGTATATATTTGATCTCTCCATTCAAATTGAATATATTGTAAATTACAGCAAGGGATACATTATAGCAGTATATTAATTTGTTCACATCCTACTTAATATTGTTCAAATTTAGAAGGAAATTTGATCTCTCCTTTCAAATTGAATATATTTTGTAAATCATAGCAAAAGGAATTAGAGCAGTATATTACAAAATAAAAGAGATTACCAATTAAAAACCATTCAACACATTACACAAAGAATTACCAATCATAGCAAATTGCCATTCAACACATTACACGAAGAATTACCAATTAATAACCATCTTCATCGGATTGATCTTCAAGGTTTAGGCCGTAACCAAGTCCTTCCTCAATTTCTTGCATGTCATACTCTTGCTCCGTGTCATAACCTTCTTCACCTTCCTCTATAGGGTTCTCGTTATCCGCCACTATTGGTGAAATCTCCATCGTATCATCTACTAGTTCGCACTCATCTTCTCTAATTACCTCATTGTCCCAATTAAAGCCCTCTTCATTTGGTTCCAATACCGGATTATCCGTCATTTCCTCTTGGTAAAATTCGATGTTTTCATCGACAACCTCCTCGACACGAAACTTGCCTTTCGGGCTTGTTTTCATTGCTACCCACCATTGGCGTCTTAGAGGAGTATCCGATGCATAGGGAATGTAGACTACTTGAATTGCTTGACATGCCAATACATACGGCTCGAAACCTTTAAGCCGAGAAGCGTGTTTCACCTCGACAATTCCATGTTTTTTGTCTTTTTTTACCCCATTTGTAATGTCAAACCAAATACACTTAAAGAGAGCAACCTTGTTGCCTCCATCATAATTTAGCTCAACTATATCTTGAAGAATTCCGTAGTAGTCGTGTTGCTCCCCCATTTTCATCCCACTCTCCTTTGATGCAAACACCGCTACTTTTTGTTGCCTTGTTTTGCCCATAATTTTCGGTGTGAAATCTAAACCCATTTATGTCGTACACTTCGTAGAAGTTTGCGACTTTAGATGGCTTGAGTCCCGCCTTTCGGATGTAATTATCACAATCATCAATAGAGAGTACCTTTTCTCGTAACCAATCTCCGTAACTCTCTTGACGAACTTTGTCCAAATCCTGCGGTCTTGTACCACTGTTGAGCATGCATGTATCGAACTCTCTAAAAATTCCAGCATATACACAAATAAGATTTTGATAGTTTGACTAGCATGCAAGGTAAACATTCTGACTAGGATGCAAGATAAAAATAAGATCTTGATTATTTTTAAGATCATCCAGACAAACATTTATTAGGATTGTACCTTTCATACTTGTCACGGATCTCGGGGCAGTTTTGAAGGACATAGTAGTGTGCTGCTTTATAGTCCTTGTCATTGAGAACTAATCGATTTTCCTTTCCATGGTGACGGCCAAGATTATAAAATATCGATAGTCCGCCCTGCAAAGGTTTACTCTTTGTAACTTGTTGTTGGTCATTTCGAGGATTTTCTTCAAAATATTTTGAGCAAAAGGTTGATATCTCTTTGACAATTGTAGCCTCGACAATTGAACCCTCCACACGTGCCTTGTTCGTCACTCTCATCCTTTGTTCTTTGTTACGCCTATAATTTAAAGAGTTAGTGCCGGTAGTTAAGTAGTGTTTCATTATGTAATTAAAAAGAATCATAGAAAAACGACAAACCTTTCACATGCGAACATCCATCGGGACCCTACTGGCCCACCCAATCTAGCCTCGTGTGCTACATGCACCACAAGATGCTCCATTGAATCGAAGAAACTTGGCGGAAATTTTTTTTCCATTTTGCAAATTGTAACACGAATATCCTTTTCTAATTGGTCGATACGGGATGGTAAGAGCTCCTTGGCACATATCTCTCTAAAAAAGCTTGAAATCTCACATAAAACATCCCAAACCTCATCGGGAACAAAGTCACGAAATGCGACGGGAAGTAGGCGCTCCATGAACACATGCATATCATGGCTCTTTAGCCCAATAAGGGTACATGTTGTGAGGTTAACACACCTTGACCAATTCGATGCATAGCCATCGGGAAACCTTACTAAGTCCTTTACCCATGTCAAAACTTTCCGCTTTTGCACTTTAGTAAGTGCATAGGGAGCCTTATTTTTTCATCTTTCCCGGGATTCGAGGGTGAGGGGTTAAGTGCTGACTGGGACGATCGCAAAGGAGAGCCAAATCTTTCCTTGATTTTTCATTATCCTTGGTTTTGCTACCTATGCTTAAGAGCGTGTAAATCAAA
Organism: Carex kokanica; assembly: GCA_025461125.1. Classification (NCBI taxonomy): domain Eukaryota; kingdom Viridiplantae; phylum Streptophyta; class Magnoliopsida; order Poales; family Cyperaceae; genus Carex; species Carex kokanica. Next base: position 24,711 of record JAJGRX010000020.1, on the reverse strand, counting down.
TTATCCGCAAAGTTCTTCTCCAAATGCATAATGTCAATTGTGAGGCAAAAGATTGTCCTTCAATATGGTAAACTCCAAAAGATACTCTTCTTTTGCCAATGGGGGTTATCCTTGTAACCCGGAAGTGGTCTAAGGCCTTAGTTTTGCCCCATACGGAATCTCATCTAGTTGGCTCACTTCCTCGAGAATCTCCTCACCGTTTTTATGTGAGGGTGGCCCATCGTACTCGGCTCTTTCCTTTTATGAAATTCTTTTTATCTCGACGAAAGGGGGTGATCCGGAGGCAACATGCATCCTATGACAATCGAATCGAATGGTTTCCCACCCTACACAAGTCGAAATGCCTGTTTTCTCTTGACATAATCGCACGCCAACGTCCATGTGTACCCCACCCACATAACATTTCATAAGCGGGATAATCACTCACCGTCCAAATAAGTGATGCACGCATCTTGAAATTCCCTTTCTATATGCATCCCATGTCATTTCTCCCAACCACAATTTTTAACTCGTCAATTAACGGTTCAAGACGGAACTGTCAATGTCACGTCCCAATATGCTTTGGTCCGAGGATAGATGACAAGGCGCGAGGAAACATGGTATCTTCTTTCATTATCATCCCCGGGGTGTAGGTTATATGGAAAGATAAACACCGGCCAACATGAATACGGAGCTGCACTAGAGTCGAAAGGCATGATCAATCCGTTGTTATACCGAACACCACATTTCTCACCTCTCTTATCGAATTCGATACTTCTCCATGAATGCTTCCAGCCTCACCAATCAGCCCGGGTGCACCATAATCCCGGGTTTGTCACGCTTACCCTCCTGTGGCCATCTCATATTTTTCGCATTTGATTCGGTCATGTACATCCTTTGGAATCTTGGGGTGATAGGAAGGTTAACGGAGTGTCTTTTTGTGGAACGCGTTTTGCATCTTTATTTGGTCCCGGTGGCTTATATCTCGATTGTTGACATACATCGCAACCGGTCTTGTCCTCGCTCTTCTATTGTAATAAAGCATACAAAAGTTGGGCATACATCTATCTTCTTATGTTCCATGCCCAACCCCTCGATCAATCGCTTCGATTTGTAGAAATTATCCGGCATTTTTGAACTAGGAGGAAGCAGAGCTCTTAATGAGGCTCATCATCCCATCATAGCATTTTTGGCTCATTGGTGTTCCGACTTCAACGCTAAGGCTTGCGTGACCGCCGACAATATGGTGTGGTTTTCCGCATTTCAAAGGACCGGTCAAGTTCTCTTCCAAAAGAGGTGTTTCCGATGCGGCTAGCATGTCGAAGAATTTTTTGGCTATTCCGGTGGGTTGGTCATCGTCCCAATCGAAACTTGGTCCAGCGGGCGTCCCATAACATATCTCCCATTTGATCAGTTGGTGAGGAGATGGGGGATTGATAGCTTCTTCGGGAACCGACTCCCCGTGCTTGTGCCAAACCCCATATAAGGCGCAAAAACCGTGCTTATAAAGGTTGTATCTTCACGGTTCCACATCTCGACGATAGAGGTTTGCGCAATTTTTTACAAGGACAAGGGATACATTTCCTTCCATTTGCGTCGATAGTCCCAACATCGGGTTTTCGATAATGCCGCTCGCGCAAATTCTTGAACACCACTAACAAATTCGGGTGCAACTCGTGTTCGGTTGTTGTACATCCACTCACGATTGTGAGTGGCCATATGACCTATACCATCGAGGCATTAGTTGAGCTATATTAAAAAAATAATCTATGCAATTAGCAATAATTTACACAAGTGGTACATATATATTAATTTTTCGAACCTACTAGTAATGTGGAATTTTCGATTGCTGGTCCGTTATGGCTACCAAGTTCTCTTAGACATTAAATCAAACACCTAAAGTGCACAAGCTAAGGTCCAGAACCATACCGTACAGGATGTTATTGTCTGCTAATGTACAAACCAAATGAGCAAGTGAGGTTGAAATTGAGAGTACATTAATTTCATCTTCAATTGTTACATTCCAAGAAAAAAAAAATAGAGGAAAAAAATGTACCTATTGAGAGAATTTACGATGCGGCGGGTGACTGATTCAGAAAGACTGTGGAGAGAGAGAGGAGGGGATTTAGAGAGAGGTAGAGCGGGAGAGATTAGAGAGAGAGAGAGAGAGAGAGAGAGAGAGAGAGAGTAGGGCGTGGGCAGAGATAGAGAGGGGAGGGACTATCGCTTCTAAGCCAAAAAACGAGGAAGAGGTCGATGAACTGAAGAAATAATGCTCAAAGTGGGTCTGTGTAGATTGTTTCTGTTTTGGAGCCAGAGAGCAATTAATATTTCATGGGCAGCACCGATATAATAGTGGCATTTATTTTGTGGCTTCAATTATATCTTCTTGCGTACCCCGTTGTACGCATAAAATTAGCCATTCTTGTAGTCAGCCAAATTCATGCAGACAAGTAAATTCAAACTCCAAATTCATTTGTATGTAACACTTGTCACAATAAGAAATGCAGAACAAGAAAAATCAATTAGCCAAATTCTTTGTATTTAGCACTTTGTCACAACAAGATATTCAGAACAAGAAAAATTCTTTTGTTGACATTCTACTTAATTGTTCACATCCTACACAATTAACACATCCTACTTAATTGTTCAGAAAATATAAAATTTAGAGCACATTAACACATCCTACTTAATATTGTTAGCGCAATTTTTCCAATTACTGTATTAGAACTGTTAAGACCACGGGCAGCGGCTTGGCAATAACAGAGGTCCCGGATCAAGGTTCCTCTCCCCCTTCTTGACTGCCCTCCTCTCCCCCTTCTTGATTGCCCCTACTACCACCAGGTGCCTCGACATTTTGACGTCCCCCTCCCTAACAAAATGTAGCAAAAAGTAATATGCAGAGTTATAATATGCAATGGAGTAAACTACATTTTGCGGGGTCATTGGACTTACAGTGAATTCAGGAGATTATATCCTGCACGTTTATGTAGCTCGTCTAAAGCCATCCTCCTGTATATAGTTTTCTGCTTTATTCCTTTGCTTCCATTTCTGCAAGGTGTCGCTTCTCTTGATCAGCTATCTTCTCGGCAACCCTTGTTGTGCCGTGGCTAGTGTATCCTTCAGGTAACGCTTGAACCTCCTCAGCCGTGAATGTTTTTTTGTTTTTTTTAGCCGAGGTGGCAGTGCTTTTGGAGGGGTGATAGAGATGCTCCATTGCCTCCACCTCTCGATTGGCTCTTGATTTCCTTGACCGAATTCCAAAGCCGTATAACCTGCCATCTCTTGTCCTTCTCCCTTGGACAGCTATGTCCCAGATCACTTCATCGTCCAACCCTTTACAATGTGACTCTTTTAGTGCTTTGAAGTTGTTCTGCATTGGATCGAGCACAGTAAATTTCTTTCAAATGTCATCACACTTGTTACACAAAAAAAAGATATCTTAACAGCATCAGCAATATATTTTTATAATTATGAAATTTTGTGACCAGAACCTTCACAAGTTTTGATTGTGGTTCATAGGACATTCACATCTTTTGTGTTCTTGAACTATAACTCTAGCTCAGAGAAGTCTTTTTCCAATTAAAATACTCATTAAAATTTAGGTTATGCAATAGAAATTTAGTACAAACTCTCATCGACTTATGGCTTCAACACATACAATACTTAAATGTGAATAATTTTTACAATTATCAATGAATGCACTAACATTTTTCATTAAGGCCCCTGAATTGAAAAAGATTCCAACATTCTTTACATGACCCCAAAATAAACAACAAAAAATGGAGGCTATTTTCCTTCAATTACTTGACAGTGTAGTTATTTCAAATGTCAAATACTTAACCAGCAGCTATTTTTTTCTATAAAGGAAATGAAATATTGATACCGCTGCGTCTTTTGCTCTTTTAGTGGACGTACTCGTTCGAGTGCCTTCCTCAAGTGAGTTCGGTCAAAAACATCCTTCAAATCAACAGAAGTCCCCTTCTCAGCAATCGGAAATTTAATTACGAAAATCATAAGATGTTAGTCAATGCAATTTACGATGGAAAGTATTGTCAGGTAACGTATTAGTTTAAAACAAAAAGAAATACCAATTTCATCTTGTGCCTGTACGAGCTCCTGGATCCACCCACATGACTAAGCGACTCCCTTTCCGTGAACCAGTTTGTTATTTCGGTTGATTGTTGAACTTTTCTCCCAATTGGGATTCTTAAATATGTCGCACAGACCCTTCCAGTGGTCCAAATTCTGACAACCACTGTGGACAAAATTCCTTCCATTCCTCCTTGTCGTGGCTGATTCTATCAGTGTAGTTGTTTCCTGGTTTGGACCAGTACACGGCTGTAAGCATCAGCAGCTATTCTCTTCGAAGACATCGAGACAAAGCCCGACATCTTCGCCATCAGCCCAGGAGTACCGCTGCAAGAATTTACGAAAGGATTTGTAACCTCACCCTTGTTGGAAACATGTTGAACGACCGGATGGGACCCGGCAAGCATTCACATGTTGCAACCCTTATTGTTGTGCTTATTTTCGTGCACCCAGGTTCTGATGTGAACTCCCGATCACCAACAATCTTCAGCTTGGGCCTGCTATCAGGGTGAACCGGGTCACGCGGTCTGCCTGGGCCCCGTCCACCACCGTCACATCAGACTTCTTGATGGTTTTTCCTAATTCGCTGTCTTCTTGCGAGTCTGCATTTTTCAAAGCGGCCGACCAATCCAGGGTACCTTCACCACTGGCTTCACGGGCTTCAGGAACATTCACGGTAAGCTTACACGCTTTTTGTAACTCCTACTGGCCATCATCCGTCCAATCTTGTATAGATTCGATCGAGGCAACCTGAAGCGGTTGGTCGTAGTTGAGTCGGCAGGTTAGCGTCATCATGGTCTGAACCGTCAGCGTGAGTTGAGAGAGAGATATACGTCTGCAGCCCCTGAGTCTTCGTGAGACAGATGCATCTGCGGCAGCGGCAGTGGCTGAAGGGGATTCTGATCTGCGTCTGCAAGGCAGCGCGGCAGTACCGCGTGCGTCAGGGCTGCGTCTGCGGCAGGCGGCTGCGTCGGCGCCAGACTTGTTTAGGAGCCTTAGGACGAACGTCCGTGTGGGGGGGCATCATGCCCGAAAGCTCTTGCGTTTGGCTCGCTACTGCCTCCCTGAAATTTTAGGTTTAAGTGCCGGAGCTGGATTAGGCAGTGGAGGTTGGTGGGGGGGCGGCAACGGGTGATGGATCAGACAGTGGAACATTTGCTGGTGTCTCGGGGGATTTAGGCAATGCCAGATTGGGGTCGGAGGCCCCTGATGGCAGCTTTGGTTGGGGCACTTTGCCGGGGCCCTATAATATTCACCAGTGACAACACGCGTTGGCTGGCACGACTCTTAGTGAACCTTGCAGGTGATCGACATACAGTGGACTCGGGCTGTGAGACGGCATCTTGGGGTTCAGCCATGTAATCTGTATACAAATTTGAAAATACGAAATGTGACGATGCAAATAATGCAGATGTGAAATTTGACTACAACGAATATAGGTCTTTGTACACATAATGTATTTTTAAAAGTCTGGACACCTTTACTGTTGACATTAATTGACGATTGATCAAAATCTGGTTCTTCAAAACCTAGGTTAACAAACATCTAGATTGGTCTCACTAGACAAAACAATCTAAAACTTTCAAAATCTGATTGAACCTAAACTACACAATAAGTTAACAACAATCTGGTTCAAAATCTAAACCAAAACCTAAACCAAAACCTAAATTAAAACCTAAACCAAAACCTAAACCAAAACCTAAACCAAAACCTAAACCTAAATCAAAACCTAAACCAAAACCTAAACCAAGATCAAAACCTAAACCAAAACCTAAATTAAAGGGAGAATTTCATTTATACCACTCAAAAACTGTGATCTGGTTCAAAATCTAAGTTAAAACCTCAATTAAAACCTAAATTAAAACCTAAATTAAGAACTAAGTTCAAAATACTATAATTCAAACCTAAATCAAAACCAAGATCAAAACCTAAATCAAAAACCTAAATTAAAGGGAGAATTTCATTTATACACTAAAAAACTGTGATCTGGTTTCAAAATCTAAGTTAAAACCTCAATTAAAAACCTAAATTAAAACCTAAAATTAATAACTAAGTTCAAAATACTAAATTCAAAACCTAAATCAAAACCAAGATCAAAACCTAAATTAAAGGGAGAATTTCATATATACCACTCAAGAACTGTGAAATTACATATTACCAACATAATTTCACATATTTGCCCAACATATTGACATAAACTACAAAACTAACTTACTGTGAAAATTTCACATATTTGCCCAACATAAACTAACCTATCTTATCTCTTCTTAATCTACAAACCTAAACTACAAACTACTGTGAAATTTCACATATTTGCCCAACATATTTTAGTATATAACACATATATCCGAAACTCAAATTAATTATGTTTAATATTTAAAAAACTTTACCTAATCAAAGATTAACTAAATATCTCTATCTTCTTGGACAGGTTCTAGTTTTTTCCTGAACATATTCGATCCAGGTACCAACCCTCTCTAGTACACAGAATACAAACACAACATTAAAATAACAAACACCCTAGATATGTATATAACAATACCTTGACTGACAAATCAACAACACAAACCTAAACAGTGATCAAGTTCATACATGCAACAAAAGATAGAAACTGACAGCTAAAGGAAATAAGCATGTAAACCCCCAACAAAAAATGGAAATATAAAACTGTCTCAATCTTCACCATTGAACTGGTAATAATCTTCTGACAGGTACTTGACATCACAAGCAACACAAAATCTAAATTAGAGCAAACTTCACATTTTTTGTTTTTACACCAAAACTGTGCCATGGAATATCAAAGCTCAAATATATTATCAGAAGCTGATTGTGCTTTTCCTGCAATTCAATTTTTTTTCTTGCGAAAACATACATCCCAATTCATAAAATAAAATCAAACCTAATAGTAAGCCTAAAACAAACCCCAACTTAGAAAACAACAATACCTGAATTTTCTACCTTGTACATTACCAGTCCTGGAAAAATTACAAGTACATCCCTAAACTTTTGAATAATCATAAAAACAGTAAAAAACAGTAAAATAACAGTACAATAACAGTAAAATCCGGTTTCTTCAAAACCTAAGTTAGAACAAACCTAAACAGTAAAAACGTAAGTTATATAAACCTAAATTTCGGCAAACATAATTTACAAAATCCTAAATACACAACCCTAACTTACAAAACCTAAGTTAACAAAACTACGTACCTATCACTCGATGGGTGATGCGAGGTCAGATCGGCTGAGAGGGTGAGTAGAGAGGGTGAGCGATAGTTTTCTCAGAGGTCAGACGATAGGTCGTCGGCTGTGTAGAGATGGGTTTCGTATACATGGGTTTCGGAGAGAGGGAGAAGTGAGGGTTAGTCGTCGCTGAGTAGGTAGGTTTCTTAGACAGGGGTTTCGGAGAGAGGGAGGAGAGCCATTCTCGATCCTGCTGCGGCTGAGTAGTAGGGGTTTGGGAGGAGAAGGGTTTTCTTAGCGGGGGGGAGAAGGGATTTTCTGGATTTGATTTTCAAAAAACACCAAGTCCTTCCCCTCTCTGCTAAGACTATCTGATTTCACCCTTACTCCCCTCCGTTTGTAGTCTGAGTTCATATAAAAATTAGCGGTACCGAATATAGCCGCCTGATCAATATAGCACGATCTTGATAGTTTGGTTGCCTTCCGATGGGGCGGATTTCTACCTGATGGATGTTAATACATGAGAGAAAATGACCCCTATTAATTCATCTACTGAAATGGAGGCCTCCTTTTAATCTGGATTGTTCCTCACACATCAATAGGGCTCTGATTAACCCAGTAGACAATAAGATTAATAATTGCACACTAAATTATATGCACAAAATTCCAAAAAATAAAAACTAAAATTTACCATATTAATGTGGACGAAATATACATACAAATATAAAATTTATACAATTTCATTATTATTTGGCTCTTGTCATAGTGTTATTAAATGTGGACCGTGCATTTTTCACGTGACAAATCGACGGTTGATTTTTCTTCAAATGATTCAAAATTAACTTTTTAAATGATCAAGGAATAACCCTTAACATACACAATAGAAATGATTTTGAATTTGGTTATGTATAAGCTTCGATCCAACGTGATGTGATTATAGCCATTCGATGGCATGATAGTCCGTAGGCTTGATGGATGTCAAAATCAACGTAAATTTTGTCCAAATTTTCACACAGCCAATTTAAGCTAGTAATCTATAATTGCAACGGTCCCGATCGACCGAATGCACAACATTTTTGTTTCTTTCTTCATTAGCCTCGACAATTGTTGTTGTTGTTGCATGACAAGTATATAGCATATGAATTGTTAACACAACATGCATGTGCTAACGTACTATTTTACGTGTCTAATCGCTTACTAAGGCGTAAAAACACGAATTAACATTCACTATCGTGTAAATTATACTAATATATATTTTTTTAAACACACAAATTGCCAATTTTATTCATTAATTAGAAAATAACAACATATCATGCAAATAAAACAATAGTACATAATAAATTGAATTTTATTCATCAAATAGTCATGCATGACATGTACATCTATAATTAAAATAAAAAAAATATAATTATTACATACTTTTCAAAATTTATATCTTATGTACAAATATATACTCTTATAATTCACATGTAATTATACTAAAATTCCCCTTCTTATTATTCTGGAACACACTTAACTGATCTAGGGGCCCCAGAAATTACTGGCCAGTAGGCATCAGACATGTGTATTTTCAATATTTTATATATACAAAGCAAGTTCCGGGTGCTGTATTTCACTTCCCTCTCAAATTTGGGGGTTTTATGAACAGAGCAGTTTTGATTTAAAACAGCACATCACAGTTATAATTTATATGTACCAACCATTTCCGACAAACTGAAGAAAGGAGATACCCCTCTGTCAATAACACAAGTTGGCGATAAAATTTTCCCTCCTTCGCACCTCACTCAGATTTCCATAGGGTATGTTCCTCTCAGGTATTGCGCATTCTTACCCTAATTCACGGTGTGAGATTAAATCACCAACATATTAGAGATTCGGGCTGAGCAGGGGATACTTCATTAGAGGGCTCTGAGATTCAGGCAGTGATAAATAAACCGTCCATATATACTAATTTGGGGATATCATGTCATGGAGAGGATGTGAATTCGAAATCCCTTCACGACATCCCTTCTCAGATCCACTACTTAGCCGCCTCCCTCAATTTGGACTTCCCATTAACACCTCTTTTCCTCTTTTCCCTCTTACCTCTTTCCATTAGGTCACGATTCATCCTTCGAGGTAGACTCAACAAGAATTGAACGACAAACAACCCTAAATTCACCGGAGGTAGATTCAGCCACAGGAGGTAGATTCGAAGTCATCTCTCTTTCTCTCTGAATCATGCTCGCCAAGAAGTGAACGACAAACCAGGATGTAAGATTCAAACAACGGAGGTAGCTCTCTCAATTCTCGGAGGTAGATTGAAACCCTGAAGAATTTTCATATTAACCTCCTCCTCTTCAGGTAAATTCAAACATTTTTTCAAATTGATTAAGTGTTACGTGCTTATCTTTGCAAATTTTGCACTTGGCTTTTGAAATGAAAACCTTTGTGTTGTGTTTTTTTGCCATTTATCTGAAATTGTGGTATAATTGCAGCTCAATTCAACCTTAAATTAATGGAACACTCAAATACCTGAATCTGTCAAATGTAATTAACTGAATTTTCCCAAAGAGGTTTAAAGAATGTAGCTCTCTCAAATAATTTGTAATGACCCACCAAATAGTTAGAATTTTTTGCGTTGAAATAGTTTTAGCTCTCTCAAATACTGGAAATTGTAAATTTGGTTGAAAGAATGTCAATAAGTACATGGGGATTGATATTTTTACTTACTGGTGTTGAAGGAAAAAAGGTAATCAGCAAGTATCTTAGTCTGTACAAGTTCTTTTGGAGGGGATACACTTAACTGAATTGGATCCCACTGGTAAAATACCTATGCACTTTTAATTTACTAGAGAGGCTTCATGCAAAATTCCCAATAATGTCTAGAGAGGCTTCATGATCTGGTATCATCCAATTAAGGATTAAAAAATTTAAGAACTCAAAATTTGTCATAGAAAAATCCATGAGCGTAGTCTTTCCTGTATTAGTTTCACCCTCAAATACCTGAACATGCATCAAATGTAATGACCAGAATTTGTCATGACCAGAATTTGCAAATATTTGTACCTGTCATCACGTATAGGGGTGATCATCACATTCCAATATACATATCATTTCTGTTTCATGCAATTAGGTCACTGTCACTGCAGTAACAAAAAAATGTTGAAATAGGTATGAAAAAAATACACTTTTTAGTTGGTGCAAATATTTAGTACTATGCAAATCATAATTTAATTGTGTTGCTGCCTCGTTAGAAAATGTTATTAGTTCATGGATAATAACCACAATGGTAAGCAAATAAAAATACTCTAATTATACCAAGTAAATCTGCGTATATACCACACTTCTTTGCTGCCTATAACACACTTATTTATTATTTTTTTGAATATACAAGACGACAACCAATATGCCTCCAAAAAAATCTGGTCTGCCAAGATCAAGAGCAACTAAGAACAACAAGAGGAAGCGCACGACGGATCAGCAGATTCAGAATGTCCAGAGTTTGGACGGGGCAGCTGAATGTGATATTACACCAGCAAAGAGAAAGGGACGAGGGCCCGCAGTTATAGCAGACTCGACAGATGTTATTCAAGATCGACCGGAGGTATGGCGGGTTGGTCCACATGAGTTCTCCTGCAAAAAAGATCCAAGGAAGATCGCTGGGGTGATAACTAGGCTTGCCCTTAATTACATGCCGAAACCATTAAGAAGTTATAACGCCTTTCCAATTAAGGCAAAGAACAATGCCGAGAGGGCTTTTCTGGTACCCTTTATTAATCAGTTTTTTTTATACTACACACTTCCACATAGCATTCCAGTGTTTGGGATTAGCTGAATTAGTGGCCATAGATTCATCATATTTTTGCAACAAATGTTTGAATGAGAGATAAATCAATGGAGAACTTCACCGCTTGCTGTTAAATACAAACTAATATAAAGTGATATGCTTTAGTATAGGATGATAGGCTTGCTGTTAAATACTAACTAATATGCTAACGCTGCAACCCTTTTCTTATTTTAAAGGAAAGATATAGATACAAACAAGGGGAAGATGTCGACGAATGTCGAAAAGTCTTTGATGCCATAGCTTGCAAAAGGTACTCTGAGGAGCTTGGCAAAGCAAGGCGCCATTGCATCGATAAATATAAGTGGGACATAGATCTATGGAAGGCCAATGTGCCGCATTGGTGTCTTGATCCCCCAAATTGGCACGGTCTCTGTGACATCTTCAACACTAAGGATTGGAAAGGGTTAAGCGACAAGAACAAAAAAAACCGTCTAGCAATGAAATTTACAGTTCCCCATCACGGTGGTTCAGCGAGCACCCTTCAGCATGTGGATAAACTGGTAAGCTTAATAACTACCGTGTTAGTAATTTATAAATATTTAAAATTTACTAGAAAATCTGACCTTCAATAATTCTTGTTTACTCCTTCTCATGTGGAGGCAATGATAAAAAAAGGAACTCCAACATTGGAGGAGATTTACCTCATATGCATTGTAGAGATGAAATGGAGAATCACCTGTGCTGTCTCAATATGCGGCTGCCAATAAGGCCATGTCTGAAGCTACTGAAAATGGTGAACCAACAGTGGGCGTATCTGAAGCTACTGAAAATGGTGAACCAACAGAGGGCGTGTCTGGAACTACCATAGAGCCTTTAACTTTTGATATCAACTCGCTGCAATTCACCAATGCAAGATCCAGAAAAGTTTATGTACGTGGTAATTTTGTATAATCACAGAACCTCGTTACTGTGCAGTTTGTATTAGCAGTACATTTATTGTACAGTTTCTGAATTAACAGTCCCAACCGTGGCATAACTAGGAATAACATCAAATTGAAATTACATCTCTACATTTTTGAATTAACAGTCCCAACCAAGCCATGGAGGCAGATCCAGTCACTAATCAAATCTACATATCAACAAAATCACATTAATATTTAATTTATTAACTACATTTCTCTATTATATATTTTACTCACCTGTTGCAACTCATAGGAAGAAGTTACCCAATGGAAGGCCGATGAGGTACATGTTACCGAGGACGACAGCAATTTGTACATTGCTGCTATTGGGGGAACAAAGCCGTGGCAGGTTGCGAGGCTTTGGGAGCGTGCTTGCCTCTAATTTGGGGAAAACAGCCACACGAGCCAAGACAACCAATACACAATCTTGGGTGACACAGGATGGGTTGCAGAAAACGTACACTCAGGAAGAAATGAACGCAATCCTAGTACAAGAACGACTTAATCGTATTAATGAGGAGCGGGAAGAGAGGACTAGGATGCAAGAACAAAATAACATCAGGTTCAGGGCAGTTGTACGCTATGGTGGGGATGCAAAGGCCTGACTTGCAGGTACGGTCTAATTATTATTTTCAGTGTCGTTTTAGGATTCGAGAATGTAACCCATGCTGTAAGTCCACGATTTAGTAGTGTAGCTTCTTCTGGCTGATGGCTTAAGTACGGAAGAAGATATTATTTTATAATTGATACAATTGATAATTAAATGATACGAGTTGTGTGTTTAAACCTGAGCTCTATTTTTCCCAATCCAACATGCATGCTAACAAGTACTCTTCCTACTTGATAATTGATTGGTATTTATAAAGTACAATGTACAATCTCCACTGTAAAATTTGCCCAGCTGAACAGGGACTGAAATCATGTTGTTATTATTGATACGCCAACCCTTCAAGGTACAATTCCAATTAACTCCAGTAAGATGAGAGGTTCTATCTTTATGTCAGAATTGCAAGGAAAGACAAAAAAATTAACTCTAGGCATAGCACCATAGTACTCATCATTATGCGCTATGCATAGTACCATACCCCTAACCAGCCTCCTAAGAATTATTGAACCTTATAAATGTAGATATTGATCCATAGCATGCATCATTATGCGCATGCATAGTACCATAGTACCATATCCCTAAACAGCCTCCTAGGAATAACCAAATAACTGTAGTTGTTCAACCAAATCCTAGGAATTTTACTATTACATTACATCATGGTTAAGGGCAGTGACCGGTAGAAAGGTGACCGGCAGGACAAAATAAGCTACCTGCACCTTGGTTCAAGTGTTAAAGGATTTAACAGAAATATGAAATTACTCTTAATTTCTGAATTTTTATATTTATTGTCACTTGAATTTAGTGTGTATTTCTGATTGCTAAATTCTCATTTGAATGGATTCTGGTTTAACTTAGGCTCAAGGTTACAGTCAGGGACCTCAAAATGTTGGTCTAACGGGAAATATCACTATTTGGAGGTGAAATTGTCAACTTAAAACTAGATGATGGTAATAGTACTCACTGACCAGATGTTGAAAGGTCCATAATCTAAAACAATTATTCTATGGTTAATGCTTAGGGTCAGGTCCCACAACACTACCTCAACCTCATGAAGGAGCTTCGGGAATGCCGATGGCCATCTCTCAGGTATCATATCATTAGTTGGAACCTTTCCTTTTTTAAGAACAGAGGTTGTATAGGAAATTTCCTTGTTTGTGGCTTTTAGGTATCATACTTAAAAATATGTTCTAGCTAGATGCTTGAAGGTAACTGATAATTTATCAATTAGTCCCTATGTTATGAAGATAAAATGAGAATAGAAATATACTTAGTTTACCATTTAGGTCCTATGTTATGACAAACTGATTTTTTCTGTGTAGTAGGTTATGAAGGTATACCCATTATACATATTTGATGCTTTTCGAGTGTTTCTACAATTTATTATCAATATTAAATTTCATTCTATTCTACAACGTTGTATATGTAGTGTCTAGGTGCTGAGTTTACAGAATCAAATGGGGGAAGAAATTTCCAAGCACTTCTCAATGTGCAATCCGAAAAGCAGGCGGCAACATGTCTAGGTGCTGACGCCGACTGGTTCGGGGAAGAAAGGTAGAACAACCAGCCCTTCTAGTGTGGGGTGTTGTAAATCATTATCACAGAAAAATGGTATTTTGTATAGCTAAAAAAGAAGCCTCTCTTAGTATATTTTTGGGTGATGGGTTGTGTGTATATTTTGGTTATAGAAACAAGTGGTTGCAATCCTTTTTGTTCTGATGTTTCAAGGAAAGCTTGAATTTACTATAATGATTAATGATAATTAAAATGTTACTCTCCATGTTTTATTGTGTTGTTGTTCTTATTATGTTTCAATGTGTAATGTAAAAGGTTTCTTGGTTGCTTATGGGTTGGTACCAAATCGGTACAGGTACCAAATTGGTACGGGGTGAATTATAGAATTGGGTCTGAATTTTTTTCAGGAACGCCAATTTTTTGCATCGGAAAATCTATACAAATTGGGGCCCAGACAATATCCTTGCAAATAACCTGGTGGGGCCCACCTTCTTTACCCATGCAACTAATAGGTTAATTATCCATGCAACTAACCATGTGGGACCCACTTTATTTACCCATGCAACTACTCACTCCTCTATCGTTGCAACTAATCCATGGGACCCACACACTTTACCCATGCAACTACTCAATCCTCTATCGTTGCAAATACTCCATGGGACCCACGCACTTTACCCATGCAACTACTCAATGCTATATCGTTGCAAATACTCCATGGGACCCACGCACTTTATCCATGCAACTACTCAATGCTATATCGTTGCAAATACTTCCTGTATCAGATTTGTTGCATGGGTACTTATTGCATGGGTCACCGTTGCAACAAGTATTCAATAAGTTATTGCATGGGTAACCCATGCAACAAGTCGGAAATTGAGTAGTTGCAACGGGGGTTGTTGCATGGGTACTTGTTGCAACGGTAGCCCATGCAACTGACATTTTTGGGGGTTGTTGCAAGGGTAAGCCCATGCAACAAGCCAAATTTTACCCATGCAACAAACCCAGATTCTAGTAGTGAATAGCTATTTTTAACCCTCGTGATAAAACAGATTCTTGTCGTTCCATTTATTCCATTCTTTTATTTCGAATTAACCAAAACCATTTATTTAAGATAGATAGATTAGTGTTCTTTTTTTTTTTTTCAAACGATCTTATATGATAGACCAATGGATAATGGATATATATAGAGATTATTATAACATACCCAGTTTGAAGATTTTTCACTATCAATGGTTTCAAGCAATCGCCAAAATGCTGGTGTTCCCTCTTTGTCATACATTTTAACGTCTATTTCTGTGTGAGCCAGTAAAGAACTAACAATTTTAGGATTGCATTTCTGGACAGCATGATGTAAAGCAGTATATCCATTGCTATCCCGCATGTTGATCAGTTTGTCAAGTTGACGGTTTCCCATAATGAACTCTACAAACCCTTCTTGTCCATCAATTACAGCTTGATGAAGTATTGTCAAACCATCATCATTGCAATCGGGGGCATCTGGACAGTACGTGAGAATCTCTCGAGCAGCGTCAACGTGACCTCGAGATGCGGCAGCAATGAGGAGAGGGCTGGATCCCTCATTTTTGTTGACAAGATAACCTAAAGAGCTGTCCGCTTGCAACATTAGATTGATTGCATCAGTTTGGTTCCGATGCACAGCATACTGAATCGGAGTTTGTCCAAGCTTGTTTTCCGCTTTAGCTAACTCAGGTTGATCCCGCATAATTGTTTTTATGATACCTACAAATATATGATTCACCAATAACAATGAAAAATGGCTATTAATTTTGAGGATAAGTAATGATAAAGTAAATCAATATTGACTATTAATTACAATGCCGGACAGTTTCAGATTTAATTAGGATACATCGGGTAGACACCTTTTATATCAAACTACTGTCCAAATTAATATTATTATGTGTGTTATTCTTCATTTAGACATGGCAATAGGGCATGTATCAAATTTATTCTAATTCAAGTATTGTTTAATCATTGGTCCGACTATTTGAAAATTTTAAATATTTTGTTTCATTGACTTTGATGGAGATCAAATAAATTCCAAACTATATAGCAGTTGATATGTACTTTATTTAAATATCCAAGACATATCTACGGCTCTAAACTTTTATTTGGGTAATTTTCAAATACTGTTCATGCAAAACATCAAATGAGTGTGCCATAAGAATGGACCTAGCCTAAAATTACCCACAATTTAAAAGTGTAGATCATGTTTCAGAGAATTTCAACAATATAGCATAAATTTGTATAATCTTCTAATATAAATATATAATCACCTAGATTTTCATTTCTCACAGCTGCATGGAGAGCATTGTCATCATAAGCTCCCGTAGGACTGGGGAGATGAGTTTTCCACAACATCTCGAAGACATCGTCGAAACCCCTCATGACAGCGATATACATGGGTGATTCATTTAGTCGTTGCTATTAGCGAGAATTTAGGCTCCACTTCAATCAGCTTCAGTGCAAGGTCTTTATGGCCATGGCGAATGCATGGTGCAGTGCAGTGTCTCCCTTGAAGTCTTGCTTTAAGATCATCTCATTTAAGTTGGGGCTTTGATACTGTTCCAGCAATTTGAGTACCAGATCCTTATCGCCACTTTTCATGGCAACAACCAGCGGGTTCTCCTTTCGAGTTGATTGTGGAGAGGAGAGAATGTACTTGTTGCCACACCCGCTTGGAGAAATCTGTATGACCAAATCTCAAGGATATGTGAAGGCAAGTATTCCCTTGTGAAGTTGTTCCACGAAGAATCTCAGGATTCTCAGTTTCAAACAATTCCCGTAATACAGAAATATTGCCAGATATGGCTGCTGCGAGCAGCCGTTTGTCCATCATGCTTGAAGAAGGAGGCTCGTACTCATGGTAACTAGTTATGGCACCTTGTTCTTCCGTCAGTGTATCTTCAGTGATTTCAGTATGGTAACTACTTGAGGCACCTGGATCCATTGATGCTTTATGGTTAGGGGAAACTATTTGGTGAGTATATAGAGTTGGGTGCAAACCGGGATAAAGTTGTCTGTTACTTTGGGCTATAGATGAAGAATTTGTATAATGATAATGGGAGACCAAAGGGTTGGTATAAGTACTTCAATTTGCACAGCTTAACATGGACAAGCTCCACGAAGGTTTTTCTTATATATATTTTTTTATATTACAGCGAGTCATTTCTAGTGCCGACATTTTTATTAATATCCAAAGTTTAATAAAAATTAATTAATATACTCAGATCCCCTGAGTATTTATAAAAATATCTCTACCGGCCATTTTCTGGCCAGTATCATATTTAATCAATTATTGGTCAGAAAATGACCGGTACCATATTTATTCCATTACTGGCTAGAAAATGGCCAGTACCCTTATTATTATTTTTGTTGTTGTTGTTTTATACCCTATAAAATACCCAGATAAAACTCTACCTCTCACAACTCACTCCACTCACAAAAGAGAATGGGGGGAAGGGACAGAGAGAAAGAGAAGACGATTTTTGAGTTGAAAAGGGTGATATTTGAAGGGCCAAAAGGATGAACAATAGCAACCGAGGTAAGTCGTCTTATCGTGGCCTAGCGTTTGACAAAAAAGAAGGTTGATCCAAAGCCTCCAACATCGGACGATGAGTTTGTTCCGTGTACTTATACTGGTAAGGCTACCACTTCGTCTGCTGTAACTGATCCAGATCCGGCAAAATCGGCTCATTTTAAGAAGTAGTATTAGTAGGGTTTAAAATATGGATGCATTTGAGCTGGGTTCTAAGAAGTAGTATTATGGTAGTTTGATGAATTAGGTTGTAAAATTTTTAAATTTCTTTAGTGTCTATTTTGTAGACTTTATTTCATCAATTGAGAGTTTGTTTAGACCTAATGTGTTTGTGCTTTATTAATTAAATTAGAATTACTTTTTATTTAGTAGTCACGTGTTGTTTCTTTTAAAGATGAAAGCGTGAGAAAGAATTCAGAGTCACAATTAAATTCGCAGCTAAGTCAGATTTGCATCACAAATTGCAAATAAAAAAGAGTCTCGTAGCCAATTTAGAGTCACAATTAAATTCGCAGCCCATTCAAAGTTGTACAAAACAGTAAAGTACACATAAATTGCAAATAAAAAATACCACACAATTTGCAAATAAAGTCCACACAAATTGCAAGTAAAAAGTTCTGAAAGTAACATCTAAATAAACAAGTTCACAACATGCATATAAATCGCATATTACTACCACGCCTAAAACTAAACCCGCGAAACAAACCAGTTCCAGAAGATGGCCTACCAGATGGCTCTGCTTGGGTTCCAGATAGCCCTGCTTGGCTTCCAGATGCCCTTGTTGTACGCCTACTAGTTGACCTCCTCGGTTGGCTTCCAGATGACTCTCATTGCACCCCAGCCGCCTCTCCTCCAATGACAACTGCCTCTCCCATTGCTTCTGTAAAACATAGCAGATGCATCTAAAGGCTTGTAGTTGTGCTACACCATGACCCTTCGGACCCACTTGCCTCTGCCATAACTCTCTCATTTTCTACTGCATTTGTTGCGTTTCTTGCCTCTGCATTTGCATTTGTTACTTAGTAAGTTGTATAATTGGAAAGAAATATAATTTTTGATGAATTTTACATACCTCTTCATTGCCTATCGGTAGTGGAACGGTGATGCTGATACCCCCTCCGTCTACCTTCCATTTCATCCATCGTGATTACATGACGGATGTGTTTTCGCCTCCCAACCCTAATCCAACCCTTGTTCAGAAGAATTCTTGCTTCGGTATTAGCAGGCCATTTTGGCATATTGCCAATGGGAACAAACAACCCCACTCCAAGTACTTTCAATATAGTTCACAGTATACCAGTCTGCAACAAATTGGTCCTCGCACCAGTTTCAGTCACGAAAAATCGCTAAGACATGAGCACACAAATATAAGTTAATTAGATACCTCTGCAAGTACATTTCATTTGGTTGTCGGGACCGCGTGTCACATGTACACGAACTCCCTGTGAGTAAGTTCCATATTGCCTATGTCGCTACGGGTGCAAGAAACGTACTCATTTGGGGATGAAACTTGGTACTGACATTGGCCGTGCGTATAACGCACCAAATGAATGCTTGCAGCTTTCTCCCAATGTTTTCTGATCTTTTACAAAACTCGGTCGGAAAGAACCTGCTCTTGTCTTTTAATTCCATTGCTCACTGTCGCCGCTGACCAAACCATTTATTGCACTTGTAGAACGTATCCTCCACTATGGCAGCCACGGCATTCTACGGCTATTTTTACTGGAAGACATTGTTGAGCGACTCGGAGTCGTTTGTTGTCATGATACCAAACGGTATCCTTTATCACCTTTGTACTCGATCTGTTGCCCATAGTAACCAATATATGCTTCTCTATACTCAGATACATCATTGAAGTCTGGGAACGGGTGCGTATCAGTCCGGCCACTAAGCAGCATATTCTCATATCTGGTTCGAATGGTCTCTTGAGCTGTTTCAACTGGACCATTTCACCACAACCCTCCAGGTGATCAGAGTCCCATTTTGCTCCATGAAATTCATTCCCACTTTGCAGATCTTCCTTCAGAATTTCATTAATATTTTCAAAATCTGACCCAATTTCATCGTCTACTGGTGCCGGTCTGGGGTAAGGTTCTGGCGGCGGTAATGGTAAAGGCGCCACATGCACGGGTCTAGGTGGGGATCTTGTATGGTGTACTAGTTGGGGTGCTGGTGAAGTGAAGTGACTGTATGTTTCTAGGTCAGGTTCAATTAAAAACTAGGGGAATGTATGGCGCAACCAAATTTTGGCCAGAACTTCCAACCCCTGGCTCTATCGGAACTCTTCTGGCGTAGATTTCTATTATAAAAATTCCAGTGGCCTTTAAATGGTCGTACACCCCTCTCCAAGTACTTTCATCTAGTAGTTTCGCAAGGGTATATTTCCCGGAGTTTCCTTTGCAAACTCGGGTTGCCAATTCTAAGTTGCACCTTTCTGGGTTAAAACCGGTGCATGCGTAAATCATGGATTTCAAGTCACAAAGTGAGATATCATCGGGAATCATAAATGAATTAATTGGGTCTTTGTTGTAATAAGCCCCGTATGCAATACTAAGAACCCCCCACCACAATGTAATGAAATTAAGGTCATGGAAAACAAACTACATTTTGGAAAATGGTAAACAATTGTCAGGTTACTAATTTACACATATATGTTACTGAAAAATAATTAAAAATAATTAAAAATAAATAAATACATTAATTATTTTATTAATTTACAAATTAAATGGATCATGTATGTATACATGTAATGGTAAGTCCACTAAACCCTAAAAATTTAAATGAGTGTACATTAATTATTTCTAATAATTAAATTAATTATTCAAAAAATAAAAAATATTAAAATAAAAAATTTAAATTTAAAAAAATTACCGAGTTGAAAGGGACGGAGGAGTGAGTTGTGAGGGGGAGAGAGAAATATGGGTATTTTATAGGGCGTAAAACAGCAAAAAATAAAAATAAAATAAATAAGGGTACCGGCCATTTTCTGGCCGGTAATGGAATAAACAAGGTACCGGCTATTTTCTGGCCGGTAATTGGTTAAAGAGTAGGGTTAAAATGCCCCAACATCGTTATCTCTAATTTCAAAAATTAAATAGTCGATCCGAACCGCTCAATATGATCTTCATATTAAAATGTGCTTGGATACAAAATTTTATATTTTTGAATTTTTTTGCTATTTTTTAAGATAGGTACAAAATCACTGTTTTAGAAGATTATGGACCATTCAAAAATAGTCATTTTGTACCTCTAAACAATTAGTAAAAAAATTATAAAAATTATAAAATTTGTTAAGCACATTTTAGTATGAAGATCATTGTTAACGGTTCGGATAGATTATTTAGACTTTGAAAATAGAGATAATGATGTTGGGACATGATAGGACACAAAATCAATGGGGCATTTTAACCCTGCTCTTGATTAAATAGGGTACCGGCCAGAAAATGACCGGTAGGGATATTTTTATAAATACTCAGGGATCTGGGTATATTAATTAATTTCTATTTAACTTTGGATATTAATAAAAATGTCTTTTTCTAGTGGGTGACAAAATATTATAAATGATTGAGGTGCTGATTCAGTCAGCTTGGTTTTAAATACTATTTTAGTACATTCTATTGGAATTAATTAATGGAATAGCATATTGTTAACAAAAAAGTCTAAAGACTCTAAATGTTCATCAAGAACTACTGATACTTAAACTGCAACTAGTTGTTTTTGTTAATGAAATGATTGGTTGATAGCCTTGTTGTAGAATTAATAAGTGCACAATTGGGGTTGTAGACGGCCACCAAACGAGGTCGACCCTGAATTTAATGTTTTAAAAGTGATTTTCTATATATTCACATAAAAGGATTCAAATGCCTGCACTTTTAATGTTACTCTTTATTTTAAAATATTAATAACTTAAATTTTAAAACTTAAATGTCAAAATAAAATTATCAGATAATCTAGATCATATCTATATATAACACACATTGCTGTTAAAGATTATCTTTTGGGAGAATTTCCATATGACCAAATCAAGGATAAGTGAAGGCATATACTCCCTTGTGAAGTAGTTCCAAGCAAAATCTTAATTAGGATCCTCATTGATTCAGTCAGTTTGGTGCGAACCAGGGGATAAGGTTCTGTGCAAGTTGAAGTAATGATCATGGACAGGAGTGCAAAAACGAATTCGATATTATCCGTTTTGATCCAGATCTGTATCTGAAATTTTGCAAATTTGGATATTTAGATATGGATATAAATTATGCGGATACAGATACGGTTTCAATATTAAAACGATACGGATAATTATATGTATCCGTAATTTTTCAGATTTCAGATATTCATTAAGCCATCCGCAACCCACTACAATATTTTTTTTATTCCTTAAATGCATTAAATGCGAACAATTGTTGTCGAACTTGTATTCATTGTATCCTTCTTACACTAAAACATTTAAATTTCAAATACCTAAGGCTGACACATAGTTTGCTAGGAAAAAATATCCTAAGATTGTGATTACTCAAAGGTCGAGAGTTTGAGCTCCTCCCACGACTTCACAGCTTCTGCAAAACTTAAAAAAAATAGACAGTTTTAATTATTTTTATTAAATAATTTTTGTTTGAGAAAAAATAATTTGTAATTTTTTCATTAATAAAAGAGAGTATTTACAAGTGAGAAAAATAATGCGTTGAATAATAAGTTAATTTTAGTACAATATCCGAATTATGTATCCGAATAATATTCATATTTATTTTGTATCTGTTTAATATATGATTTGTATATGTATCCGTTTAACATCCGATTTGTATCTGAAAAATAAAAATAGATACAGATATGTTTTTACCACTATCCGATCCGTATCCAACCCCATTCATGGGAGACCAAATGGGTTGGTATAAATACATCAACTTGCACAGCTTAACATGTGATCACATCATCACAAGCTCTTCGAAGATTTATCTATTATATTAAAAAAAGCTTCCGCGGTACATATATACAGCGATTCATTGCTTGTGTGCTAGCTGGTACTGTATTAAATGATTGAGGTGCTGATTTAGTCAGCTTTGTTTTAAATACTATTTTAGGACATTCCATTATTGGAACTAATTAATGGTATAACATCTTGTTAACAAAAAAGTCAAAGACTCAAAAGGTCCATCCATGATCAAGTGATACTTAAATGATTAGTTGAATACGTCTTGTTGTAGAATTAATAACTGCACAATTGGGGTTGCAGATGGCTGCCAACAAGCTCAAACCTGCATCTAATGTTTTAAAATGTTATTTTAATATCCATGTGGCTGGTGCTCCATATAACATCGATATAAATCTGCTGTTATTCCAAAGGAATGACAGGACCTGTTATTAATTCCTATTCCAACCATTCAAACTTGGGTCCGGATCCCCTAAAGTAACCCAATCTTTGGGTTTTGGATCGAGACCGTCCGATTCGAATTCGTCGTTCGGGATCATCTCGGGAATCGAACTCGTCGTCGGGATGTGTGCACTCACTTTTGCGGATTCGAATCAGACGGTCCCGATTTAAAACCCAAAGATTGGGTTACTGCACTGGATCTGAACTCTTCAAACTTTTTCATGCACAAATTTCAAGAAAAAAAAATTTTCATACCCGAATCTCGACAAAGGTTAACAGCTGGGATCATAACAGGTCCTGTTATCCCTTGGAATAACAGCAGATTTATTTCCATAGAACATGTAGATGCATGTAGATGCATATAGGGCGGGTAGGATAGACGCAAATATGTATTTTGAAAAATAAAATCAAATTCACAAACTAAATAGAATTATTTAAGGAATTTGACTAGAAAAATAAAAAAAAATACCATAATAATAAAATAAATTGATTACATATACTGTTATCCATCACAACCAATGATATTTTAATTTTGTCAAATATTACGTTACACTACTACAAAAATGTTAACCATACATGACATATCATATACAGATGCGATAAAAATCCAAATTAACAGTGTCTGTTAGTTGTAAGCTTCAACATGCACACACGGTCCGTTAGTTGTGAACCGTGTCTGAAAGGCACCTTAATTTATTTGTACACAGTTTCTTATTAATAAACCGTGTACGGTTAGAATCCTATGTACACGTATAGTTTTAGTGATAAAACCGTGTATGACTTTTCCCAATCTCCAAACACGGTTTTATCTAACTAAATCGTGTTTGATTAATTCACACTCTCTAACTAACATGTTCAATATTAATTTAAGAGGCGTCCCTCACTATTCGAGCGCGCCTCTTCACATAGCTTTCTGATCATCTTTGAATCCTGCCCCTCCCCCTTCTTGATCTTGATTTCTCACAAATCTCTATTTTTCTTGATTGTTTTATACTGGCTCGGAAAGATCAGAAGGACATGCAAGTAATTCCATCATATACATGAATTGATTGCCGTGGAGAAAGCATATATAAGACATATAATTCTGCGAGAGCAATTAAGTGTTGAGCTCTGATCAAGTAAAAAAGACGGGTTCATCTAGCTCGACAATTAATTGCTAGAAGTTGTGATAATTTATGTCTTCTTCTTCCACGCCCATCAATTCAATATAACTATCTGTAACAATTAATCTTATTTTTTGTTGCATGTTAATTTGTTTTTTTGTTTAAATCTGTATGTATGTTTGATGATTGTGCGCTAGAATATCGATATTGGATACTGACCTATAAATCATGCTATGATATTGAGTGTTTCGAAAAACAACTATGGTACGGTACTCTTTGGACGTTGGATACCCCATTTGGAGCCAAGGCTTGGCAAACTTTTTTTTTTTTGAAAACTTGACTGATGCAGCCAAGGCTGGAGAAGTCAACTTGGTGCGTAAATTTCACACAAATTAAAGAGAACTACAGGGATTCTTTGAAGGAGCATGCAGATCGAAACTGAATACGCACGTCGTGCATTAAATTACGACATTCATTGTTGTCATATATATGCACGTCGACAATCCAATTTTCTTAAACTACGTGCTTGCCAATTGCACTTGAAAAACAAATGGCGTGCTCCAGCATTTAGGCCCCTAATTATGTT
>JAJGRX010000457.1:0-45529 GCA_025461125.1 Carex kokanica | reverse complement strand
AGTCAACGCACCTTCTTTAGTATGGTTTATGCTCCGACTTTTTTCAGTGAAAATAGTTTGCCACATAAACCATACAGATAAAATAGTCTGCTATAGCGGACATAATACCTTCCTTCAGTATGGGTAGCGTTGACTGACCAGGCTGTAGTTCTCTGTAACGGCCAAACTTTTCATTTTTTTTTTTCGCGGTCTCTGGCCGTTGTTCTCTGTAACATCCAGCATACGTAATTTTTTTTGAAATTCCTCTGGTCGTGATAGAAACTAACGGCCTGCTTCACAATTTATTTAGCGCTAATTTGATTTCATTAATCGGGCCGCGATGGTCCATAACGTCCCTTGAATGTTATGGATTATGACGTTTTTCCTATATGTCGAATTTCCACGAAATCGTTCCTCATTAACGATATTTTTTTATTTATATTCCTATTAATAAAAATTTCGGAAAAATTTCTCTTCCCTCCCTACCGAATAGGCCCTCAGGTACCGGACAGTGTGAAATTCTTACAACTGGATCAAAATAATTCGGCTCGGTTTCTATTTATAATATAGGGTTGGTTTTATGATTCGTGCCAGATTAAAACTGACGACTCAGATCTCATTATACACTGTCAGGTATTGCACCAGAGCTGAATTCTTCCCGCCCTCACTCTCCCCAGCCTAAATCGCCTCAGCACTGGCCTATCTGACTCACGGTGGTAGGGCTTGAGGAAGAACTTGGGGTTGTCATCAACCGTAGCCTCACGGTTTCAGATTTGAGAAGGGATGGATACCTATAATTTGTATGATAATAAACATTTGAAGATGATGTATTTTCTAATCGAACGATTGCCGGCCTACTTTCGAGACACCTTTTTTTGCTGACGTGTCCACTAAGAGGAGTGAGAATATGGATGCCCTTTTTAAGTTGTTGGTGGACAACCGTGAATCTGTTTATCAGTTTGTCTTGCAAATCGAGAAGCTAATTGAGAGCATATGGCAAAGGGAGAATGATGAGGATCTAAAATCTATGAATAAGATACCAAAACTGTGGGGACGCTACATAATGGAGGTTGAAGCACGCAAAGTTTATACCGAAATGTATTTTCTTTGTTCAAGGAGATTGTACAAGACAGCTTACTTACCGAGATTGAGAGAGATGTATCTTACCAGGTTAACATTTCTTATCATCCATCTATTCACAGTTTTGTTCCTGAGTCATACATGGTTGAGGTGAACAAAGAAAAGTATAGGGTTTTGTACAATTGCAAAGGCTATGATGTTAATGGTATTCTTTGCCCGCATGCTATTAAAGTAATGCACCATGTTGGTATGGTGCTGATTTTTAATCTAATTTTTCAATCATTTTAACTGTTGCTGTTAATGATTTCTCTAAATCTGAGATGAAGGTAATGCTTGATCAGAAATGTCTTTTTTACTATTACTGTAGTTTCCGTTTTTACCTTTTCCTCTTAACAGATTGGAGAATGTCATGTAATGTCATTTCTTGTAATGGAATGCCTTATCCTCTTACTTTTAATGTAGTGTTAATTTTCTGTTCTAAATCTGTGATGAATGTAATGTCATTTCTTGTAGTTGTGTTTTATGTTTCAAGCCTTTACAAACCTTGAATGGGCATATAAACAAGGTTCATATTTGTTTTTGCATGGAATTTAACAAAATTATATTTGTATTAATATCTTTCAACAATTCCAGACTTAAACTTTGTAATTCAACGATATCATTTTCAAGCACACAATGCACATGAAAATCGTCTACTCCAACCCAAAAAATTTGGCATAACCGCACAACACATGAAATATATACAACCCTCCAACAATTACATTTTCAAAAGCATTATTTTCTTCAATACTTTATCTATGTATCATATACAATAATAAAAGAACTCACTACATTCATCACTAATTTCTTTTCCTCTTGTACGAACTACATATCTTCTGTACCAACACAACAAATATTGTACACCTAGTTTACAATATAGCGCTACAAAACTTTCCCAATTACAAAATTGATAAAAAGATACATTCAGAAACATTAATTCCTGAAGTTATTTGTAGCATCCCTCCATTACTGGATCAACATTTTTCTATACCATCTTGTTGAAGCACATGCTATTTGTGTTCCTTTTGTCTTCTTCCATCACTTGCGTTCTTGAACTAGTCTATGCCACTATTTTGTGCCCCTGCAGTTACAAATCTTATTCATAGATCACCTCTTCAAAAAGATCATCGAGTCTACATCTGTGCATCAAAAATTTCAAAATCAAGAGATAAACAAGTACAAGCAGGTACCAATTCTCAAAAAGGGATAAGCAAGATAGCAGATCTTAAATTAACAAAGCGGCCAGCACAACCCACAGTTGGGAAATCAGGTCAAAGTCTTATACCGACCTTCCAATTAATTCAAGCTTCAAAAATTGATGCACAACTATAGTTGCAACCTCACGGACCTACACTGAATTGTATAGGTTGTCTCAAATTTTCTCAATTTCAGTTTTGATTATCCTTGTTTTGCAATAAGACAAAACTTAGCCAAAACAAATCAAAACAGCAAAAAAGAAAATCTCAATTTTGATCAAGCCGGATTTATATGAACACCAAAATCTGACAGGCAATCATAGGCAGTGATCAAGTAATTTACAAATTAAACCAAGTCCAATTTACAATTTTAATTTTTGAACTAATGCTGAGTTTCTGACAAGATTCAATGCCATTGGGTGCAACATTTGTGGCAGTGTATCATTTGTATTATTCCTCATGTATCAGAGGATAGACATTATTCAATATACAAGAACTCACGGGTGCTTTCTCCAAAGAAAGACAAATAATGTACATATTTTGAGAAGAAACCCAACGACACTGAATTCAAAGCAAGAATGCCAAGTTCTTACTGGACTTCTCCCCCAAATTGAAAAGAAAAAAAATGGAAATCAAAGTTGCTAGGCATCTGATAATTTCAGCTTGCAACCCTCCACAAAAGAAAAGTCTAAACCTATTGTTACACCTTACAAGAGAAAAATAATCTACACACGTCAGACCTCAGAAAGTTTTACATCTACAACAATACCGTCACCTTTCTTATTTTTAAAAAAGAGTGAAAACAAAAAACATGATATCACACATACAATACACCGGCATCATAGAACTAATCATTAGCAACCATCTGCCTGTCAGCATCAGCATTGCTGTCTATTTTTCTAATTTCAAACTTTTTATGATGTGGCACCACATCCAGTAGGACTGAGTCGTCTTCCTTGAAATCACCTCGTAACACACCAACCGCCACTTCATTCTCAACCATTTGTTGAATCACTCTCTTAACAGGTCGAGCACCATAGTTGGGATCAAACCCGAGAGCGCCCAATAACTTGACTGCTTCACTAGTGTAGTGGAGATGGATTTTCTTCTGCCTCAGCCTATCTCTCACCCGATTCAGCTGCAAAATAAATTAAACAAATGTGATTGCTTTGTTAAGAGTTTTTTTTAGATAAGTATCAAGATTGGACCAAGGAGCAGTAACAATTATAATTGTATTTTCTGCATTTCTTGGCAAAATGCATCCCTGCAGCTGCGATCCTTAAAAATTGCTGAGATTTTTACTAAAATGTTTAGAATACTTGAAACTCGACAACCAATCGTTCACAGTAAACAGTAATCATTAACCATGATATAAAATAAAAAATTAAAACTAAGTCTAGGCTAATGTTAAGTCAACCCATGCAGTATTTTGGATAAATAATTAAAAATGGTCCTAAATGGTATTAAAACAGTTAAATAAAGCAGAGAAAATGAAGTTTCATGCTCCTGGTCCAAACTTGTATTAACCAACCTCAACTTTACCACACCAACTCTAGGAGAGAATAACCAAGAAAAGAGATTAGTTTTGACATGTTACACAATTTATAGGGAAAATGGGATATTTCTTGCTTTGTAGGTACATACTACTTATTTTCATTTTTGCAGGGCATATAAGAAAATTTAAAACAAAATTTACCTGTAACTCCACAATCTGGTTGATCTCTTTCACATCCAATGGCTGGAAAACAATATACTCATCGATCCTATTCATAAACTCCGGCCTAAAAGTCTGCCTTGCAATATCAACCACCTGCTTCTTCATAATTTCATAAACTGCCTCCTTCGTATCTTCGGTATTTCTCAGTGTATCCAGAATTAAACCCGACCCGATATTAGAAGTCATGATGATAACACAGTTGGTAAAACTGACTGTACGGCCTAACGAGTCAGTTATCCTACCATCATCTAACAATTGCAATAGAATATTAAACACATCATGGTGTGCCTTCTCTAGCTCATCAAATAAGACAACAGAGTAAGGACGCCTTCTGACAGCCTCTGTTAACTGTCCCCCTTCCTCGTACCCGACATAGCCCGGTGGGGCCCCCACTAAGCGAGAAACGGCATGCTTCTCCATGTACTCGCTCATGTCCATCCTTATGAGGGCATTTTCGGTATCAAAAAGGAATGACGCAAGGGCCTTAGCAAGCTCAGTTTTGCCAACACCAGTGGGCCCCATAAACATGAAACTTGCAATCGGCCGGTTGGGATCGGAGAGGCCAGCTCTAGATCTTCTGATTGCATTGGCAACTGATATGACGGCCAAATCTTGACCAATCACTCGCTTGTGGAGCACATCCTCAAGCAAAAGCAGCTTTTCACGTTCTGATTGTTGGAGATTTGAAACAGGGATGCCTGTCCACTTGCTGACGATCTCAGCTATGTCAAGGTCGGTAACTTCTTCTCGGAGCATTGATTTTCCCGATTTCTGAAACTCCTCAAGCTTTTTGTCAGCTTCTTCAAGTTGCCTTTGGAGGGATAGTAAAGTGCCATATTTGAGCTCAGCAGCTCGGTTTAGGTCGTACTCTCGCTCTGCTGCTTCAATTTCCAGATTGACTCGGTCAATCTATCAAAATTAAAACGTTTCCTAGGCATTAGAATAACTATTATCTAAATTCCTTAGACTAGAATATATGACTTTTAACATAGGGGCTAATATGCTACATCCATAAAAAGTTCAAATGGCGGTATGGAATGTTTAACAAAGTATTTATTGTTTAATTGAATTGCTCTAGATAAGAGAAAAATACATAAATGATCCCCTACATATTGTTCATTTCTTCATCCATATAATTTAGAAGTCCAAGTCAGTTCCCTATACATTCAAAATTCTGGCACCTGTCACCAACTCTCACTGAAAAAAAAAAAGGTGTGCTCTACCCACACAGAAATTGTAAAAAGCAGAACATAGACACTCAGCCAATGTAAAAATGTAAAGTAACAACCTTAAACCCATGCCCATATGAAGCAACTAAAAAAGTAGAACTAGGGTGTTCTTAAGCTTACCAAGCTCCTTTGTGAGATTAATTTAAAAATCTGTTGAATTGGCTTCAACCGATGTATCCAAACTGTTAAAACCAATCTACTTCACGAGTGATGCGTTTACATGTCAAATTTATAATTTTTCGAACTAATTTAGTATAAAGTCAAGCGGTCAAAAAAAGATTGTTTATAAGGTAATTTTAATGTGTTCATTTTTCATTATTTTTTGACCGCTTGACTTTATACTAAATTAGTTTGAAAATTTATAAATTTGACATGTAAACTCATCACTCGTGAAGTAGATCGGTTTCAACAGTTTGGATGCCTCGCTTGAAGCCAATCCAATGGGTTTTTGAGTTAAGCTCACAAAGGAGCTTGGTGAGCTTAGGAACACCCTAGTTCTACTCCAACTAAAATATGTATTAGAAGAGGTAGTTTTAGATGCATACAGTGCTTTTATCTTAACAAGCAATCAACAAGAAATGCAGTGACTAGCATCACATAAAATAAGTATTGATCAAGAACCTTGTGTCCCATATGCACCATTACATCAAACAAGTAGCAAATAATTACCTTACCTTTGTTAGATTGACAACAAACGAAATACTACATTAGAGTCCTAATAAGAACTATCAACATTAACAAGAAGACAATAAAATTGAAGCAAACTATCAGAAAGAAGAGACTCGAAAGCTTAAAAGAAAATTGAATTTTCTAAGAAGGAAAAAATTAAAAAATAAAAGGAAAAAAAAAAATAGAGTTGACATACGTCCCAGATATACTTTGTACTGCAAAAGGAGAAGGTACTAACCTCTTCCTTGATGGATCGGATTCGGGTCATGAGCGACTTCTCAAGCTCCCAAAACTCTGCTAGGTCCTTTTGTTTTCCTTTCAGAGATGCCAGCTCAGATTCTATTTTTCCAAGCCGTTCTTTTGAGGCCTTGTCAGTCTCATTTTTCAATGAGAGCTTCTCCATTTCTAGCTTGAGAATTGATCTGTCAACCTCATCAAGCTCGATTGGTTTCGAAGTTATTTCCATCTTCAGCTTGGCAGCAGATTCATCCACAAGATCAATAGCTACAAGACAATAGATGAACTTTGCAATGTTAAAATGTTTCTGAAAGTATCACTTTGGTTGACATTCAATAAGACCCAATCCACCTCCAGTATCTGTTGATTTGTGCAAAAGTATCATCCAGTGGCAGTGGAGAATTGAGCCTCAATTACACCCTTAATTGTGCAATTCAGTATCAACTAACCCTCACTTGTCCTCGGTTACCCAATCCAACCTCAGAAAAATAAGAAGCGGCAAACAACAATCATAACAACATAAACCAAAACATAAAGAGGCATTAAAAAGTGGTAAAACAATAGCTCATGAAGACAATACCAGTATATAAGCTAATCAAATTACCGACAAACAGAAAGTATAAAATAAGAAGATAGCAAATAAAAGGAACAAAAGGAAAAAAAGAAATCACCTTTTCCATTAACCTAACAACATACCTTTGTCAGGCAAGAACCGGTCGGTTATGTACCGAGCTGACAGCACTGCAGCAGCAACAAGAGCACTGTCTGATATCCTAACCCCATGGTGCAATTCGTACCTTTCACGCAAGCCTCGCAAAATTGAAATGGTATCTTCAACGGCTGGTTGGCTGCAGTACACCTGCTGGAACCGCCGCTCCAATGCTGCATCCTTCTCGATGTACTTGCGGTACTCATTAAGAGTGGTTGCACCTATGCACCTCAGCTCACCTCGGCCCAGCATTGGCTTCAGCAAGTTGCTCGCATCCATTGCACCTCCAGCCGCACCTAATTACACATTGGGTTAGCTAATTTGGCTGGGTGAAAACAGTTTACAAAAACTGAGCATAACATATTAAGTGAAAGTCTCGAATTCAAGAAACATCTAACAGCCTCTGAGTGCAGTATTTGCCCAAACAGCATAGCACCACTTTCCCTCAACAAGCCCTCAATTGCTCATTTCAGCTCGAAATGTGCAATCAAATCCCTATCCAACTTATCCTCAACTCAGTGGGTGGACCATGACCAAGAACGGAAAAAAAAAGGATAGGGTAAAAAATGGAAAAACATTTTTCCAGTTCAGTACTGGATGGGATCCCGGTACTGTACTGACAACATACATGGTAACTCACACAATGAACGAACCTGCACCGACAACTGTATGTATTTCATCAATGAACAAAATGAACTGTCCATTGGAGGAAGTCACTTCTTTTAGGACTGCTTTCAGCCTTTCCTCAAAATCACCACGAAACTTGGCTCCCGCAAGTAGAGCACCCATATCCAGTGATATTAGCTGCACACATTATTAATTTAAATCATTTTATCAAGCAATGAATTTGTTATGCTCGTGAAAAGAGATGATTACAGACACACTAAAAGGAGAAAGAAGAGAGGATGTAAAATGATAAAGTACAACCAAACAAGAAAGAAATGATGAAACATACCTTCCTGTTTTGCAAAGGTTCAGGAACATCACCTCGGACAATTCTTTGAGCTAGCCTGAAAATTCATATCACAAGCATATTAACAAAACAAATACTTCTACTGATACAAAAGAAACATGAAGTAAAACCAACCCTGGAACGTACTTTTAACTCTAATGTTTTCCTTCCTTTTTATTTATTTATCTTTTTATTCTTATTAATTTTGTTTTTTGTGTTTGCAGGACAGAACTGGGATGTGTAGGGTCGGTTGGGGGGTGGGTTATAAAGGATGCTGCTGGATTTAGATGCTTGTGCATAAATGCATTAATTAGAAAAGGTGCATGATGGTAATAGTTGTTATGGGCACCGTCATATCATTATCAATGGTACAGACTAAAAAACAATAGCAATACCCTTCCACAATTGCTGTTTTTCCAACACCAGGCTCGCCAATAATAACAGGATTATTTTTGGTTCTCCTACAAAGTATTTGAATGCAACGCCTTATCTCATCATCCCGGCCTATGACAGGGTCTAATTTGCCTCGCCTTGCTTGCTCTGTCAGGTCAATGCCATATTTCTCCAGTGCCTGATACTTTCCCTCAGGATCTATCAACAATACAATTTAGTGAAATGTAAATGGATAGCAT
Source organism: Carex kokanica (assembly GCA_025461125.1). Taxonomy (NCBI): domain Eukaryota; kingdom Viridiplantae; phylum Streptophyta; class Magnoliopsida; order Poales; family Cyperaceae; genus Carex; species Carex kokanica. The sequence goes on along the minus strand of JAJGRX010000457.1, from coordinate 37,090 downwards.
CACAGGCCCTCCTAAGAAGATGCCAGTATACTAGACTGCAATGGGCTTAGGTTTTTCTTTCTTTTATTCAAAACAGGTCTGTAGAGTGATAAAAATAGGTAACTAATCGAAAAATACAAACAAAAAGGAAAGGCCTTATTATAACTTGCAGGTTGTTATTTTCAATTAGATTAGTATTGTTTGCACATGCGACGCAGAGGTTAAAGGTGAGCGGCGGCGATCAAATCACAGCCTCACAGATTTTCTGAGGATTAGGTATAGGGACTTTCCGTAACATCTTAGAATGATGTTACAACACAGTTTATGAATGTAAAGACCAACCACTGAACTGCTAAATGTATGTACAGTCCTGTGACCACTGACAAACAAAAATAATGTTAAAATTTGAGGCCATACTCTGATCAGTGACTCGTTGATTTCCTCTTACGGCTTTGACAGCTTCCTTCAATTTGTTCTCTTCTAATTGTAGGTCCTTCAACAATTGTTGGCCAAATCTTTTGTCAGAAGTAAAAGCTAGCAGAAAGTGTTCAACTGACACAAAATCATCATTGAACTCCTTTTTGTACTTCTTTGCACTGTCAAAAATTGACACTAGACTCTGGCCCACTACAGGTCCACTTGTGTCCCCAGACACCTGCAAATTTAAAATAAAATATGAATAAAATGAAATCATAATAGTTCCCTAATGAGAACTGACTGATGTATCCTCTCTGGCATGTTTCCTAATTGCTTCGGCTGTTCTTTCTTCCTCTTTTTTTCAGGGAAAGTTTTCTCTTGTTCCTAATTAGTTTCTCATTATTTTTTAAGTTCCCATTCATACTTTTTTCATTTTTGTGGCCAAACAAACAAAAGAATAAGGTAAAAGGTAAAACCTTTGGCCTCTTTTTCTAAATTCATTTTTTTTGTTCTTTTTATTTGGATTACTGTGGTAGCCTTTTGAGTGGTCATTTAATTTATTATTTTAACAATCAGAAAAATTTATACATCCTTTCATCTCAAGGATTGTTTGGTTCCTTCTTTTCAAAAACTTATTTTTTATCTTTCTATTCAGGACAAGTAACTTGGGAAATTTTTTACCATGTGTCCTCAACAGCAACTAACAGTAAATGCAAGCAGCAAAACATGAAGCCACAGTACAATGAATACCTTAGGTTGCCTGGAGATGAAGTCATCTGTGGCTTGTAAAACCGATGTGTTGTCAACTCCAGCCTTGGTAAAAATTCTTCGTGCCAAGCCATCTTTCTGTTCTAAAAGGGCTTTCATTAAATGCTCAGATTGTACCACCTGCTGTTTGCTGGTCCGTGCTGCCTCAATTGCACCAGCAATCCCCTCCCACGCCATCTCAGTAAAGTCTGAGGGGGAGATCTGAAAGTGCAGCAGATAATTAAACTTCAAACATGTTTCACCATATATAACAATTTCATGCGTACCCTTCCAATTTAGTCAAATATCACCTCATCCTGCAATAACTAAAATACAACTGCAATGTTTCTAATATAGTTACCAGAGGAGGCTATGTGCTATAGGCACCAAGTTTCAGAGAAGTGCATGCTATATTTCTCGTTACTGCAGGCATAAACATGATCTTTTGATGTTATTCAGGAGTAGAAGCGGAATTATTCAATGCAAAAACATAGAGAAGGTGACATTTATAAAACCTGAGAGGAGGCGCCATAACTATAACGGGAGGGATTGGTGGCATGGAAATGGCGAGAGGAGAGAAGTGTGTTTCCTCTCAAAGCAACTCGTACTCCGAAATGAGTTTTCTCGGCGGAGGAAAAGGAGGTGGCGCTTTCAAGGAAAGGATGAACAGTGGCGGAGGAAAGAGCTCGGAATGTGTGATGCTGAACCGCTCCGCTTCGGCGCGCCGCCTCTATGTAGGCGTAGGCTGATCTTGCTAGCCGCTTCGCAGTGGCCGAAGAAGCCATTGAAAGATATGGAGAGAGAGAGGTGTCTTAGAAGTGGAACAGAGGTTTATCAGTGTGTCTTGCGAAGAAAGCAGTGAGAAACGGGTGTAGACCGTAGAAGAAGCAAAAAGGAGAAGGATGCTTTTGCAAATATAACTCTGGAAAGGTTTGGTTTAGAATCAACCCTGAATTTTACTCTGGGAATTGAGGAACTTGAGGTAAAAACGTTTTGTGAAATCGGGATCTCCAGAGCAAATATTTGCTCAATATATTATGAAAATAAAAAAATAAAAAATAGAGTTGCTTGAAAAAAAAAAAAAATTCAAAGCTAAGTTCACAAGTAATCACAACAAAGAAAATATTTTTATTAATTTCACCGCATCTGATTATACTTTCACGCTGATGGTCTGTTAGTTAAAATATGAATTTTAGAGAGGGTATAGATGCAACTATTTCTTCAAACGGTACAGACAAAACGAGAAAAGAAAAGAATGCTGTGGAAACTAGCAGAATGTTCCGAACAACTTTTGTAATTTGTACAAGGACTTGGGCCTATTTAACAGGCCACAAGGCCCAGAAAAAGCTTAATGGATTTTAATTGGGTTGGATAAGAGAAAATTTCAGGTTTGGAAATGATCGGAGGAAATTATATCATTATATGTAATACCATACCCCGCTTTTACATATCACTAAAGTTGGTCTAACTTTTATTTCTTTTGCCTATTTCCAACTTTAGTGATATATATAAGTTAGACCAACTTGCTGATTCAAGTTGAACATCAGTTTATCATGCACATTTTTTTACTAGGTTAGAATGAGCAGGAAAATTAGATCTACAACGAATGGAACACAGCACTGTGCTACTCTTTATCTCATATGTTGCATCATGGACCAGTGCGATCACTATGAAGTTCCTTTTTTTTCAACGGCGTGGGTGTACATTTTGGTCCTTTTCTATTGTCATGGAACTTCTGATGTCCATGTGGGGAATGAAATCTCATCTCCAACCATATAAAATCTAGGGGGAAGTCTCATCTCCAATCATTTTGTCTAGTGCAGTTTGAGTCCGTGCTTATTGGAGCTATCTGATGTGTTTTAGAATGAAGTGGATATGAATCTTAAGGCCTATCGGGCAGCTCTGATGTCTATCGGATTCAAATTTGTTTGTAATAGACATTGAACCCAAACTTTTCTCAGATATGTCACACACAGAAATCTTTAATTTTAGATCAAACAATTTATATAGAATATGATGTAAAACTAGAGTGTTCTTAAGCTGACCAAATTCTTTGGTGAGCTCAACTCTATAACCCATCAAAATGTTTTCAAATGACCTATCACTTCTGATACGTTTACATGTCAAAATAACAATTTTTTTAATTAATTTAGTATGAAATTAAGTGGTAAAAAAAAATAATGATACAAGTTAATTTTAATGCGTTCATTATTCATCGTTTTTTTACCACTTGACTTTACACTAAATTAATTTAAAAAAATTATAAATTTAACATATAAATACATCACTCGTGAAGTAGATTGGTTTCAACAGTTTGGATTCATCGTTTGAAGTAATTTAGTAGGTTTTGAAGTTAAGCTCACCAAAGAACTCGTGAGCTTAAGATGCCATATTTATGCCCTAGATTCATTCAAAAAAACCTCTCTTTTTTTAAACCTCGTATTTTGAGATAAAAATGATTATCAATCTTTCTAACTTAAATATTTATAAAGTATTTTTTAATTAAATTTCGAATATTGTCGAACATGTAAACTGCAATTTATCTTAATAATTTCATACAAATTGATCCTATGAGGCATAACTAGAATTTGAGTCAGGAGTTAATAAAAAATAGTAACAATTCAAATTTTATCAAAATATTAAAGTGCAAATTTGAATCTACAAATTGTATCATACTTTGGAAAATTCATACTTCACAGGGTAGGGTAAAAAAGTTTTTAAACTAGAACAACAATCCAATATTATATGGGTTCATTAAAAAATTTCAAAATCTAGAGAAAACAGATGTCCAACCCTGAACTATAGTGGCTCTGCCATTGATCCTATCAATCAATCACAGTCGTACAATAATATTATCATATTTTATCAACCGCTAATTACTACTGGATAATTGCTAGTTGCTAAGCACTAACATTTTGCAAAAATGAAATAGAGATTTTACTAAATTCTAATTCTTGTCTATTGAATTGTCTATTTCTATTCTTGTCTATTTACTAGGAGTGTAGGATCCACACATGTTGGTATGAAAACATTGTACCTTAACCTAGCTACTCACTAACCCACATATAGACATTTTATGCTTAAATTAAATAAAGTCAATACATTTAAAGATAAACAAATTATTTAAGCACGTACACCATGAAATTAGCAATGCCTAAAAGAATACGATATCTATATTTGTTCATGAAATCACATTTTCCCTATAGAGAAAGCTATAAGGGACCAAAATTCAGAAACTGTTGAGTGCTTCTAACATTTTAATTGGATACAACAGAGAATTTATCGCTAAATAGGCCTTTGGGGGCCACAAGCCGAAACTTTGATTATGATTGGATCATACGAATCTAAATATCAGAAAAGTACAGCATTTTACAGAAATAATTTCAGAGTAGAAGGATCCCTAACACGGAGAACCGAGTCCTCACTGGCGGGTCATCTATGTACTCGGTGTGGCGGATTGCTGGCAGTATAAGATAAGATCAAAGTGCTTAAATTATCTCAGTAATATATATTTGGTTTTGAATTTATAATTTTTTATAGAATCATATTTTTATTAATTGTGCCATACTTTACCTCACTCGTATTCACATTGTTGAAAACTTGTACATTCATTACATGCTCCAGATAAACCGGACTCCATAGAAAAAATGAATAGATCACTCAACAACTTATTTTGTTTTCATCTTTAACAATTGAATCTTCCAAGAAACAGAAAGTAATTGAGGTGACTGAAAATTGGGAATTGCTTTACCGGAATAAAATATGCACAAGGCTAATCTCCATTAATGTAAGTAATGGAGATGAATGAAGGCACCAATTTGCTATTTTTTTGTTATATAATATATGGAAATACATTTTATTTTATTTTTGAAGGTTGGCGGCGATAGCCGACAACAGATATATTGATAAAGAAAAAGTAATAATTACACAATTGCGAATGAAAAAAGAGGTTCCCTATACAGTGGATTTATTTTGAAATTTTCTATCCCCAGCCTGCATTTGGCCCTAAACTAATGCATGCCCTCCACCTATCAATCTCTAGAGACGTATCAATTATGAGTCGGCACACCGGTTTTTCTTTCTTCGAAAATAGCCTCCTGTTCCGCTCCCTCCACAGTCCCCAGGCACCTGCTGCCCAAATCGCACTCCATTGTTTATTCTGACGCACCGACATTTGTGTCCGGGCACACGTCCAAATAGATAGGATATCCACACCACCCTGCAAGGATATATATTGTGTTGTACCATCAAACCCATCCAAAATCTCCTCGCATAAATACATTCCCACATAATGTGATTCCTATTTTCCACCACATCTGCCGCACATAGATGACAACCCGTGTTAATTTGGCACCCCCTTGATGCTAGCACCTCCTGGGTTAGCACCTTATTGTCTAATGTTACGTCAAAAGGGTATATGTAAAAAGCTTTATCCTCAAATACTCTTTCGGCTCAGATTGCAAGTATACAATCCTACCGTGTAGTGTATTATCGGGTATCGAACCACAAGGAGTAAGATAAATACTTAAATTTTAACCTTAGATGATAAATTTCAGAAAAGAAAGAAAGTAAAGTGCAATAAAGTAAATTTGGGGGGTTTTTACTAAAAATCCTAATGTTGGGTTCAATACCCTAAAAGGAGAGATTGTAACAATTAAACTAAAACTGAAAATTAAAAGAGAGTTTTTGGTTGTTTTTCAAGGTTTGGAAGTCTAGGGGCATTCGGTCTACAATCCCTTGTTAATTCTATCTACTCGGTTTGTTTAAATTCATGTTTGATTTTGACGAGGTTTCTAACTTATGTCGTCCTTGGAATAAATATTGATGCTATTATCTTGGGTGAACGGATTAATGTTCCTCAAATTCTAGGGTTTTTACACTGCCTAGCGGGATGTTTAATACACATAATTCAAGACGAACATCAATATTTATTCTAAGAAAGCTTAAGAATGATTTTTAACTTGTGTTAGCCTATGAACAAATATTGATATAAATACTTTGGGTGAACGGATTAATGTTCCTCCATTGTTAGGGCTGTCACTCACCTAATCGGGATATTTAATACACATAATTCAAAGTATATATCAATATTTATTCTAAGGTGTCCTAATTAGGTTGTGATTTCTTCCCATCCTCCTAACCTTAATTTCTGGAAATCCGGTTTAGATATCAAATTTTTAGTAAGATAAACTAAATCCTAAGATATATATTTATGATTTCAATTAGTACTTCCCTATCTTGACCAATGCCGGAATTTAATAAACTAAAGCGGAAAGACAAGACATAGCATGATTTCAAGCTACTTTAATTTACTAACCCTAACCAGGTGAACTATAAGTCAAGTACTAATGAAATTCATAAAGAATAATTCACAGAAATTAACAATCAAATCAAACAATCATAATAAAACTAAGATCCGAGTAAAATAGAATTAAACAAGTTCATGCATTGACCTAAACCCTAGAGAGGAAAACTAGCCTCTCATGGAGATGCAAGAATTCATCAAAAGATTAAAACAAAACATGGCTAAAACAAAGAGAAATTAAATAGAGAAATAGTTTACACCCTTCTCTAAATGAAGAACCTTGATCTTGCCTTTGTTTGCTCTGAACTTCCCTTCTCCTTCCTTGATTCGCCTCCAAAGATGAGAAATTTGACTAAGTATGGATAGTAAGGTGGATTGGTAGTGAATGATTTGGAAGGGAAAGTTGTAGCCCTTTTATAGGAGATGTAATGCTTATTCTGGAGCCAATGGACGTGGGGAGTCATTAGATACTTGCCCCACAAGTTCCCCCACGTCCCCACTTTCCATATTTCACTCCCGGGTCGTTTTTAGAAGCGCCAAAAATAGAAAACTTGATTTTTAGGCTGAATGCGACCTTAGTGCGACCGCAGTGCGTCCGCACTGCGCTCGGATGCTTCAATTTTCTGCTTCTGCGTCATGAGTGCGTCCGCACTAGTGGTTCCTGCGGCCGCATTCTGGGTTTGGTTGACATCTGTGTTTTTCGCTAAGTCCTGGATGCGTCCGCATTGTTCCATAGTGCGCCCGCACTAGGCTCGGACCTTTTGTTCATTTTCTTCGGGAGTGTGCTGAATATTGACTAAGTATGGAATGCGGCCGCATTACGGGTCTGTGCGGTCCGCATTCAGGAAGCATTTATTCTCCAAATTTTGGCTAAGTGCGGAGTGCGTCCGCACTGGGATCTTCTGCGTCCGCACTGCGCTCGGACTTTTTCTCCTGTTGAATTCTGAGGCTCTGGATGCGACCAAGTGTTGAGTGCGGCCGCATGACTGTCCAGTGCGTCCGCATTTGTGGTCACTTTTTCTCTTTTTGCCTTCTTTTCTGTAGATTGAAAACAAACAAACGCAAGTAAACTTGATTCTAGATAAATTCTATCCTTTTTGTATGAAAATACAAGATATTTGGTAATGTTTTGTGATAAAAATCGGATCGAATATGAATGTATTTTAGACTTATCATCTAACATTAGCCAAAGAAAGATCCTTACTTTGAGCGGGGGTCGCTATTTTCCAGAGTCTCTTTTGGTTTTCTGAGATAATCCCCGTGTGATGCATTGCTCTATAAGCCGATGCGCATGAAAAAATTCTAGATTCCGACCATCTCCATTCCAGAGAGCCCCCATTGAAACGAATCGATGACGAGTAGAAGCATCCCAGGTTTGTTAAGTCCTTGAAAAATAATGAAGCTTCCGGCCTTAGTGTTTGAAGGCTTGATGCCGACGCCAACCCCTGCAATTCTCAGACCGTAGTCGACCATAGACCTTCGGAATTTTAATTTGTCCATTGCCTATAACCACTTGGTTAGGAGAGCATCATTCTGAGCTCGCAAATCTATGATTCCCAGGCCCCCATTAATTTTCATGAGACACACTATTTCCCAGTTTACAAGACAGTTGATAGTCTTGCACGTGTCATTTCCTTTCCATAAGAAATTTCTTCTCATTTTGTCAATGTGTTTAGTGACTCCCACCGGGATCTTGAAGGCCTGCATGTAGTGCAGGGGCATTGCAGAAAGAACCGACTTGACTAAAGTTAGCTTACCCCCATATGACAGCAAATTTGAGAACCAACCCTCAATTCGCTGTTGTACCGCCGATAGCATTGGTTGATAATCAATCTTTCTTGGTTTCTTGACCGATAAAGGATGGAAATACATTTTAACTCCTTTCATTTTAGAAAAAGTCGTGGTCAAATCACCAAACTGGTATCAACAAGAAATTTTTTATTTTAGTTTCAAACCTGCCACACATAACACATTCCACACATAGATCATCATTATCTTTTATCACTAGATTAAAGACAAATTATTGTATGTATTTTAACTTTTGTTTTAGAGTTCAAAATTCAACAAATACATAGCATTTGGGTGCGTCTCAAAGTTATTCTTGATTTAATTGAAGCTAATAATTTCGCAAAAATGAAATTGTAGTTTCAAATTATTTTTAAAATGCATCTGTTAGTTGCATCTAGCTAGTGAATTATAACTGGGTAGAATAGGTTTTGACAACTTTGATAAGTACTAAAAAACTCTGTATCCATTTTATTTTTATAAAAATTATATTTCCTATGATTATATTGTATTAGGCTGTATTGCTCTCCATTTCCCCCACTAAATGGAGAAAGCTCTCATTTCCTCTTTGTTTGATATTTTATTAGAATGAACCTATCCTCTCCATAACATAAATCCTCCCCTCCCTTCTTCCCCACTAACCAATTGAACCCACAAAATAAAAGTGCTAAAGATGGATTTGCATAGCTCTCCTCTTCTAGTGCTCATCCTTCTTACACTAACAAGTGCATCAAATTTCATAATTATCTCTAATTCTTTACCCATACCACTAATGACACCATTGCAATCTTCAAAGCAAAAAGACGCAACATCAAATAGCAAACAGTCAAATAAAAGCCTCTTCACAACCCATTACTTCCCCCAAGAATTAGACCATTTCACCTTCCAACCAAAGTCTTTCAACTTGTTCTACCAGAAGTACCTCATGAACTCGACGCATTGGGACAAGGGCCCGGTCCACCATGGACCAATCTTTGTCTATACTGGCAATGAGGGCAACATAGAGTGGTTCGCTGAAAACACCGGGTTCATGTATGATATCGCACCTAAGTTCGGAGCATTACTCGTCTTCATTGAGGTAATTATGTAATAACTTGTATATATGATTGAAGAGTAAATACTTGATGTAACTTCTTTTTGTCATCACTGCACATGAATGCATAAATGCAAAACAAACACTTTAAATTGTTGTCAGATGATCTTATGCAATAAAAATCCGCAAGTAGACACTGCATATTTTATAACATATTCTATTTTTTTTTTCAAATTTTTTATCAGTTAGGAATAGTTTAACTGTGTTTAAGGAAATAGTTTGGTACCAGCTCTCCAGTGCAGTAGGATATATGTTAGCACAACTACCCGTTTAATGAAACAGATGTACAATTCCACTATTCCAAAAAAGAAAAAAAGAAAATATTCATGAATCCTTTTATTTTTGAATTTTCTAGCATAGGTTTTATGGAGAATCGTTGCCATTTGGGAATGATTCATATAAAAGTGCAGAGGACATTGGGATATCTGACATCAACACAAGCATTGGCAGATTATGCAATTTTAATTAGGAGCTTGAAACAGAACTTGTCTGCTGAGGCATCTCCTGTTGTAGTTTTTGGTGGTTCATACGGAGGAAGTAAGTCAATTCTTTTTTCGCTTTTCAATAATTTACCTTTTTCTGGTAAGAAATTCAGGCATTATTTTTTAGGATGTTCAACTATGAAGCTACTCAAAACATGTGAGAAATCTGACTTGACAGGGTAGCTAGTTGTACTGTAAGGTTAAGTAGGTGAAAAGTTGAAACTATTTAAAAACCCCTATAGATTCTTCAATTAAACAATTAACTTTTAAAAGGATATACTTTTAGTTTTATCATTTTATGAAATGCTTCTTCCTTGTCATATCTCATTTGCTGGACACTGGAAAGAAATTTGTAACTGGATAAATGGAAGAGAAAGAGAGCCAAAAGTGAAGAATTTACTGACAAAGAGTTTGTTGGAACTTGGATGCACAGTGTTGGCAGCATGGTTTAGGTTAAAGTATCCACACATGGCAATTGGAGCTCTGTCATCCTCTGCACCCAATTCTTCATTTGATAACATACACCTTGGTCCAGCTTTTATGATGCTGTCTCCAGGACTTCAAGGTACATTTCATTATAACAATTTGACCATTTGTCATATGAAATATAACATTTAATATTATAATTTGTAATATTAAAAGGTGAGTTTAAGCTAAATACAAGTTTGTAAAACTCATTTTAAAAATATGAATAAGATTCAAATAATAATTTGAATTATTATTATGATTTGAAGTCATGATTCTGCGTTCTGGACCCATAAATTTTTTAATTTAACTTCAAAAGAAATTTTTATTAATAGAAATTAAACAATTTAAATATCGATATTGAAGAACACTTTCGTCACATTTCGAAATCTAACAATTCCGTTGATTTTGGTAACGTCCAGAGGCCGTTATCGTCCATAACGGCCCGATTAGTGGTTTAATTAGCCACCACCAAATCCAAACAAGTCACGGCTTAAAAAAAAAAAAAAAAAATCAGGCCGTTATGGACATTCACGGCCAGGGGAAGCGAAAAAAAGAAAAAAGTAAGGCCGTTATTGTCCATAACGGCCAGAAAAAAAAAACATTTTTTTTTTTACTTGGCTGAATCCAGAGAGCCCCAATGTGGAGTCCATCCGCCTACGGGATACATAACAATTAACTTACAGTATCAGAGAACAGCGAGACTTTGTGTTCTGCATGCGGCATCCAAAACAATTCGCTAAATTTTTCTGCTGGCAAGTTCGAATTTGGTGGTGCCTCATATGCATCTTGAATGTCAGGGTCATTCGGACCGCGGCTGCTTGACATCCTACCATGCATAATTTTTCAAATCATTATGGATGCCGCATGCACAACACAAAGTCTCGCTGTTCTCTGATACTGTAAGTTAATTGTTATGTATCCCGTAGGCGGATGGACTCCACATTGGGGCTCCCCGGATTCAGCCAAGTAAGTAAATTTTTTTTTTTCTGGCCGTTATGGACAATGACAGCCTTACTTTTTTTTTTTTTTTTTTCGCTTCCCTTGGCCGTGAATGTCCATAACGGCTTGATTTTTTTTTTTTTAAGCCGTGACTTGTTTGGATTTGGTGGTGGCTAATTAAACCACTAATCGGGCCGTTATGGACGTTATGAACGCCAACGGAATTGTTAGATTTCGAAATGTGACGAAAGTGTTCTTCAATATCGATATTTTAATTGTTTAATTTCTATTAATAAAAATTTCGGCAAAATCCGTCATATAGATTTCAAAAAAAGAAATTAACAGTTGATAATGTTCTGTTACATGATTCATGCTTTGCGTTCTAAATTCTTTTAAGTTTGATTTAATTTTATAGAAAATTGGGAATTCAAAATTTGTTTGAAATATAAAACAGTAAAATAATTTATTTTTCAATAGCTTAATCATGTATAAAATAAAATAAAGTTATAAATATATGTCTCGTTAAGTAGATTAAAATAAATATGATTAATTTAATATGGTCATCCTACTTTTACTCTTATTGAAATTGTCAATCCAAAATGATTAATAAATTTGTCTAGAATTTAAATTGCATGCGGCTAAAGTTGTGTGGCTAATAAAAATTATAGAAACTGTAAAATGCGAAACGACCCTTAAAAATTAAGCTTTGTACTTTAAATAGACTCCTCACATTTAAACTATGGCCCAAAATGCGAAATTGGATATTTGTCCGGCCGAAAATGCAAAAATGGGTCAAAATAACAAATTAAGATCCCTAAAGTAACCCGAAATTTGAATTTGTTGGACCGTCAGATCAGAATCTGCATGAATATTAAAGGAGCCTCATGCATTATGCCTTGGACAGAATTGATCCAAATTCTGATCGGACGGTCCTTATCCAAACTCAAATTTTGAGTTACTTTAGGAGATCCGGACCCACAAATTACAGCCTAAGCAGCTTCATGATACTTGATTTTGTTTATAGAGAAATGGATAGGAAAAGAGGTAATTATAAATTATGGTATGCAATGGGCTGCTTGATACTTGATTTTGGCTGATTTTTGTTGTTATCTAAATTAAGGTTTCTAGTAATCACAATTAAGATAACTATAGTGTATAAATAATTTATGATATCTCCATTCATTATTTTCAAAGAAAAATTATTATAATTTGTATTGAATTAGATAGAAATTTACAAGCGTGATATTGAAGTTTTTGTATCTTGATAGGATGCAAGCATGAATTGTTTTGAGGTAATCAAAGGGAGCTGGGATGAGATAATTACAAAAGGATCCACCACAGAAGGCTTGATGGAACTTAGCAAAAAGTTCAAGGCTTGTCAGTAAGTTCTAGTTTAAAATAGTAAAATAATTTACAAAAAAAATTATTTAATTTTTTTGGGTACTTAAGGTTTATGTACAACATAAATACAAATCCTAATATATAATGCTGATTATATATCTGGATGCCAAACTGGAAATTTCAAAGCTCTAAATACTAAATATGAAAACTACAAGCGTGTGATTTCCCAAGACCGTTTCGTAATTTACCCTATATAAACAGGGCAGTATGCGAATTTTTTACATACTTCAATTTGTAGAATTGACTACAATTTCTGTATGGCGCCTATTCTAATACTAGATGGAAACAGGGTAAAGTATTGACAATATTGTTTTGGCTTTATGCAACGCACATACAATAAAGTCCAAATAAAAAGACATATAACTCGTGTGTTGTATGAAGCTAAAACAATATTGTCAATATCTTTACCTGAAACTAGCATCAAGTATCAAGTAGAACTTTTAGTGATAGTTCACTAGTATAATTAAGACTCCTTTTTAAAACTAAAAACATGGTTGTTGTTAGATATGATATCAGGTACAAACCAAACCTGTCAACTTCATATTAAATGCATTAGTTAGAACTTGGTTTTCAATCCAACTTGTGCATGTTATATATATCAAAAATTGTTTCCTTGTTTAGAAAAATAATTGGAATTCCCAGAAAAGGGACTTAACTGTTGTAGTCAGATCTACTAGATGTATATCTTTTTACATTTCTCTTACTATTAATTCCTCTCCATTTATTGGAGGACAATGTTGAAAACCTCCACTACAGAAGGCAATGAGTAATTATTTGAGCTATCAAAAGATATACATCCTTCTAATTTTTTCATGAACCCTTCTTTAGCGCTTATTTGAATAGTTGAATTTTCAACAAATAAAGGCATGCCATTGCTAATTGGAGGTTTTAGATATATTACCTATCAAAGAGAAAGATATGAAATGATTTACTATGCACACAATTGGATTTTCTCTACATCACTATTTATTTTGTTGTTTAAAAGAGAATTAAATGGGGAAAAAATCATGGCATTTCTCAAATGCTCTTCCAGTAAAAAAATAAAAATCTAATAATCAACGTCATTAGTATTATACAACCTTGATAGTTCTAAAATCACAGTAATATGTTTTTTTCCAAAAAGAAAAAGAAAAAAAGGTAATAATTTATTTTTGTATACCTTCAGGGTTGTGTTTATCTTGTCATTGGTTGAAATTGGGAGAGAGCAAAAATTAGGTAAGAGGTTAACTACCGTAAGGATGCACTATTTCAAAGGAAAAAAAAAGAAAAAAACACAATGTCTCAATTACATAATGGAAGCCGAGATATAATAAATTAAAATGAGTACAAAAATTACAGCTTGTTAAATTATCTGGTTGTGTTGATGAACTGCAATTTGTTAAACAAACAGGCCGGTGCAATCGGTTTGGTCATTTCGGGATTGGATATGGTCATCATACACCTACACAGCCATGGTAGATTACCCCATGCCTGCAAATTTCCTCATGCCTCTCCCTGCTTTCCCTATCCAAGAGGTACCAGAAAACCTTCTTTTGTACCAGCATGTGTAAATATATTCACACATGTGAATTTCCAAGATTCCTTAAGACTTTCGTAATGTTATGGTTGGTTTGCAAGCTTGATAAATAAATTATACAAGGAATTTTTCGAGTGTAGTAAATATAAATTTTCTTCTGTATTACTGTCAAATAAAATTATTTACTCATTCGTACAACAATATGATTAAAAATGATATATGTTTTTTTTTTTTCATTCTGTATTTATTTTACTAAAGATGTGCAGAAGAATTGATGGATTTCCAGCGGGTTCAGATAAAATAGACATGGTAATTTCAGCAGCAAGTGTATATTACAACTACACTGGCGATCAGAAATGCTTCCAGATAGAGAAGAGATCAGACCCTCATGGCCTTGATGGGTGGGGCTGGCAGGTACAAATTATTTAGAAATATAATAATTTTTTTCTTTTTCAAATTGAGTGTTACCAAACAGCTATTGTACTGCCAGGACCAGCTTATCTGGTAAATAATGTTTTGCCTATGCAAGCTCAGCACAGTTCAACAGAACCATAAGAAAATTAATTTCATAGGCTGAGCTTGACATTAATTTTGGTCTATGAAATTAATTTTCTTATGGTCCATAAGAAAATTAGGTCAAGTAATTAATACATTAATTAGGTGAAGTATACATTAATTTTGGTCCATAAGAAAATTAATGTCAATTATGGTCAAGTACTAGGAATATATTCTACCAGTTGGACCTAATTGACATGATCAGACCAAAAAGGTACAGTAAGCCAAAAAGGAACTTGAAATCTGTAACTGTTCATCACCCTGATTGAATAATATAACGAACTTTTTGCCAAATTTAGACAATGGTATAATTTTGGATACTTATTTTACTTTTTTTAATATACTTTATTTGACAACAATTTTCTCTTTTTGTTGTAGGCCTGCACCGAGATGGTTATGCCGATGACCATAACAAATCAAAGCATGTTTCCTCCATATAGCTTTACTTATGAAGACGACATAATTTCGTGCAATAGTACATACGGTGTAAAGCCAAGACCACACTGGATTACTACTGAATATGGCGGATTAGTAAGGCCTTTTCACTACACTTTCACATCACTAAATAAAGTAATTACTAAATTGTTGTATGAAATACTTGGTCAAACCAAATTAATCCCAAATTGGGATGCAATTAAGCCAAACATGCAACATTTATTCCTAATTTTTGTTTTTCTTTGCCTTTGTGTGTGTGTGTAAAACAGAGAATTGAGCAAGTGCTGAAGAGGTATGCGAGCAATATAATTTTCTCTAACGGAATGATAGACCCTTGGAGTAGAGGAGGGTAAGTATGCAATTTTTTCAAAGAGTACATGGTAAATTAAATGATTTTTTTTTTTTTCATTTTTGCACTTAAAATTTTAGCAAAATTTATCATTCAGGGTTCTGAAGAGCATATCACCTAGCATCATTGCCCTTGTCACAGAGAAAGGTTAGAAACACATATACTTCTTATTCTTTTTTGTGACAGCATAATATTGGGTGTTCTTTTCAATCATAAAATTGATGAAATTTTCAAAATGAGATTTTTACGGAGATACTTTAAAGGATGTTGGTCAAATATATATTTTTTTAGACACTGAGATGGCTTTTGTTTTGAAAATTTAGGTGCACATCATCTAGACTTGAGATTTGCAACAAAAGAAGACCCTGATTGGTTGATACAACAAAGGAACCAAGAAATAACAATTATTCAAGGATGGATAGATCAGTATTATCAGGATCTAAAGGATACATCATGACATTAAATAGCTACTTCGATGGAATCAACGGCCTAGATTTGTTGTTCTTCTTTGTTTGGTTTTGAGAATAAAGAAGAGAATTGCAATGCCGATCTTATTTAGTATTTTGAAGACAAAAATTGTGCTTCTCAAATAAATTTTTAAAAAAGTAATTAGATAATATATTAATTTATACCTATGGAACTTTAGGCTTGAAATACATAAATCATCTGCATTGCATTCTCGGAGAAAAATCAAGGAAATAATTAGTAAAATTAAGCTGGGCATTCCTATTTTATACCTATGCACATGCACGTAAATGAAACAAATAAACAAGAAAAGGCACAGAGCTTAACCTAAAACCTTTTAGATTAGCATTCACTATTTATGCTATTACACACTGCAACAAATTCACAACCATAAACCATAATTATTAATTAGTCTAAGACTTAATAAAAACAACAACGACAACTACTACTTTACCAACACAACTATAACAATGTCAACTCTGTCTATCTTTCTATACCTGTTGCTAAATTGACTGACAATTTACAAGAGGTTGGCCATGAAATGCATATTTTGAAATGAGATATTATGGCCGAAGTACAAGAGCATGAATCTCAGTTGAAGAAGTCATCATCCATGAATGGGAGCGAATCAACACCTTCCCCCTAAATAATAACATAAACTGATTATAAATAACAAATAGTTGGAAAAAACACTTCCTATTCTAGATATCTCATGTTGTTAATTTAATGTTGGCCTCTTTCCGCTAACATGCATTTTCATATGTACTTCATACAACATTGAGCCCGTATTTGGTATACAAAGAACTGATAAAAAAATAAAACAGTATATAGAATTGTACCGGCTGCATGGAAGCTAGGAGCTCATCAAGGCCACTGATTGACACATCATCACCACTATGAATAGAGCTTGAACTCATGTGATCAGCAACATTGTTAGCTGCACCAAAGGGCATTCCCCCAAACCCACCACTCCCCTGACTCCTCACGGGGCCCACCCCCATACCAGCACTCATGACAGCACGAGGAGTAGCCGGATTGTTAATAAAAGGACCAAAATTAATATTATTCGGGTTTCCAGTAATGCTTGGGTTGGGCACGCTCCCCAAAGTGTTGAATGAGGGAACCGCCTGTTGCAGCTCATTTCCAATTAGGTTGGGACGGGCACCAAATTGTGGGCCCAACAGAGAAATTGGGCCACTAGTCGGGGGTAGATTAGTCATTGGATATCCGAGAGGAGCAGCTAGAGGGCCCGAAGCAGGGGGTGGGAAGGTCATGGATAGGTAGTTGGGATTGTTATTAGCATGAGTAAAGTAATTGCTGTTGGAAGTACTGGGAAAGGAGTTCATGCCATTGACCCCCCTTAAAAAATTCATTTGGTTATTATTATTCATAGTATTATTTGTCAAAGTGAAGTTATTAGTACCAGCATGAGTAAAACCACCAATTTGGGTCAATGGAGAAGAAGGTGCCAGATTGGGCATGACTGATGGGCTAGGGGAGTTCACCGAGAAATTATTGAACCTGGTAGAGTGGAATGGGGAAGTATTATTGGCAGCTTGTCGGGTACCGGCCATGGGCATGAAAATTCCTGAAACGCTCAAAGGAGTGTAAATCAAGGCTGAAGGGGTTTCTCAAATCAAAAGCAGCTTCCAAAGCATGTGGGTTTGAATTAAGCCTTTTTAGGTACAACCGGTATTTCTGAAAATTAATAGATGAAGAAGAAGAAAGGTTATTTTTGAAATACACTAATCAGCAAGGTGAGCACAACCTTATCTTTCTATATATTTTGCTTTTGTTTACATACCATGAAATTGCAGTATTGTTCAATATATCCAATTTAGTTTTGTATTACTTGTCCATTTTCTTGTGTCCTTTTTATAATTGGCCATGAAATTCCGTTTGTTTATTTATTATTCAATTTTTACAGTCTGGTTACATATCCATATGTATCGTCTGTATACTTTTCTACTGAAGATATTAATCTAGGGTTCTAATAAGTTTGTTTAAAAAAAGAAAATAATAATAAGTGTCCTACAAAAAATAGCATGTAGTAAATATATAACAGCATATGAAAGCCTAATAATTCATAAACCTATAAAGAAGGGATATTCTATAGAGAAAGATACATACTTGGAGATGACTAGCTACATTTTCTCGGGTTAATTCTCTACCTTCATCTTTTCCAGAATGCTCTTTGGCACCGCCTCTAACAATTATCATAAATAGAAAAAGAAAAAACGTTCTTCAGTAATGAACAGAAAGATCACCAAAGCAGCAGTAATGAACAGAAAAATCACCAAAGCAGCAACAAAACCCTAAACTGGCTAAAATTCTATGCAACATTAAAAAAAATATAAACTAGAAAAGGATTAATGTCTCTCACAAACTTCAAGAAATAATAAGTAAAAATAAGAAACTTACTGTCCACGCCTATTTCAGAGACGGCATAACAAACTTGCGGTTGCAAGTCTGGTGTCCAAACTACCCTTGCTTTCTTCTTAGTAGTTCTCTCAGACTCCATCTCGTCAGAATCATCCTCTATCAGAATCATCCTCCTCCTCCTCTTCCCAGTAGCAATTCTGGCACGAGTGCCGCTTCGCACTGCCTCAGCATTATCATCTCCAATTGTTTCATGATTGTTATTAATGGAATCCAGATTAAATTCTTCAAGTGACCTTCGGCGCCTAGCCACATGCTTCCAAATCACTCTCAGCTCTTCGATCCGTACCGGCTTAATGAGGTAGTCACATGCACCATGCATAACGCCTTTCATTACAGACTCTTTTGTGTCGTTGGCTGATAGCACTGTTACAGAGTAGTAAACTAATATTTATGATACTTTTCTAAAGTTCGAAAAATGCCCCATTCCTGTTTATTGATATCTATTGTTAAGAAAAGGAGAAGTTGTTGCAGATACTTAAGCTCAGTCATTAATTTTTCTAATACAAAATTAATACTAATAAAAAATCATCATACCTATTATAACACTAATAGTAAATCATTATTTATTTATAATTTTTTACTATAAGTTTGCTCTAGGGAAATAATTCTGAAATCCACATCCATACAACTTAATTCCCTTATAATGTGTTCTCGAAATGCTCACATGATGCCACTGGCAAATTCATTATACATAAAGAAATTTAATTTTCTTTTCTTTCCTTTAGCTGTGTGAATGTGGATGCATGTTTGGCTCATCAAAGGTTTGGGCAGTAAATAGATTTATCTGTTTCTTTAAGTTCAAATCATTGAAAGAGATTTAGTTTATCTTTTTATCGCTCAAAGTTCAAAAGAGAAAGTATGATTCGTGCAAATTATAAAAGGAAATTGCCTTTTTTGTAATGTTTAAGACTCAAAATAAAAATGGAAATGGAGGAAAAGAAGTGAACCCATTAACCATCATGTTAAGAAATGGACTCTGTTGCTTTTCCGAAAGAAAAGCAGGAACATGCTTTTCCGGATCAACCATTCAAATTTTACCATTCGTGTATCTCGAATAAAGAAACTTTTTCATGCACAAATCTCAATGAATTTGAATGGTTGGATCCGGAAAAGCAGTTCTGCTTTTCTTCGGAAGAGCAGCAGAGTTGACTCTCATGTTAATGGGTCGGGTTATATATATCAAACAACTTGCACCTGTTAAAGCCAAGGTAAGGCTCACATTTCTCATGTCAGCCAGAACAACAACCCAACTTGTTTCGTTTTGGTTTATCAAATGTTGTTCGATAACAGGAGAAATTACAGATAATATGAAAACGTTGATATTTTATTTTCCGTGTGTGTGTGTTGAGAGAAGGAGGTGGGTATCTCACTGATAAACTGGAAGGTCCAGTTCATAGACCAGCGATTTCGAGGAGTTGGAATCCATCGATCTCAGGCATGTGCACATCAGTTATGACAAGGTCAATCTCGTCCTCTTTTCCCTTATTGTGTTTAGAGCCTCCACTGCATTAGTAAAGCATGTAACTGGGAAAAAAAAATGAAAGGTTAATAAGGATTTTATAAGATAACAATTAATCCATAAGGTAGTAATCTAGGCATTTCATAAGATACAAAAAGAAAAAAAAAAAAAGAATAACAGAGTTACTGATCGTTTGAGTCAACAACAGAATTATGATTTGAAAGTTATAATCTTATAGCTCCAGTATTTAAATCTTAATTTTCATATTAGAAAATACCAGATATGCCCATAAATAAATATAATAAAATTATCTTTACGGCGTAAAAGAAAGTCACAAAAGCTTAAAACCCTAAAGAGGGGATAAGAGCTTCAAAAACACCCAGGAGAAATAACGAAAAAGCACTAAACTGGAGAAAAAATGAAAGGTTATAAGGATTTTATAAGATAACAATTAATCCATAAGGTATATAAATATAGAGGAGGGTTCAAATGCCTCCATTTTGTGTGTCTGCCTCTATTTTTAAAAACTTTAATAACTCAAAATTTAAAACTTAAAAGTCAAAATAAAACCGTTAGAAGATCTACATAATTTTATCTATGCATGCATAAAAAATTATGATATTTCAACTTTGTTTTGGTTATCATCAAGAGCTTGTAAAAACGTACTAATGTGGATAATTTTTAGATGTTGATTTTTAACTTATTGATTCACATAAAAACAAAATCAAAATGTGATAATTTTTTACGAGTACACAGAGAAAATAATATAGATCATATCTAACGGTTTTATTTTGATGTTTATGATTTAAATTTTGAGTTATTAACATTTTAAAAATGGAGGCATGATGGAGGAACAAAAAATGAAAGTATTTGAACCCTCCTCGTAAATATATAATAGTAATCATGGCATTTCATAATATACAAAAAAAAAAACAAGAATAACAGAGTTACTGATTTTTTTTAGCCAACAACAGAATTATGATTTGAAATTTTATAATCTTATAGCTCCAGATTTGAATCTTAATTTTCATATAAAAAATACCAGATATGCCCATAAATTTAAAAAAAATTATCTTTACGAAGAAAAAGAAACTCAAAAAAGCTTAAACCCCATAAAGAAGAGATCAGAGCTTCAAAACACGCACGAGAAATAACTAAAAAGGACCACAAATTCACAACAGATTGGAAATTGAAATTTCACCGACTAAATGCTACGGTTAGCTAACGACAAGGAATTCTGATAAAACTTAGAAATAAGTCATGTGCGATCAGATTATTAAAATAAACAAAAGGCAGAACAGATTATTAAAACTTAGACTTCTGATAAAAAAAATTATGTGCGATCAGATTATTTTATTTAAAATAAACAAAAGGCAGATTTACACTTGAAATAAGTCAGAGACAATCTTTTCTCTGAGAAAACTACGCAGAAGAGATCAAACCGATCTTCCAATTTCAATCAGTCTTTACTGAAAACTTCTACTTGAAAATTGAAAAGGAAAACAGAAAAGAGGATCAAACCTTGGTATTCACATTTAGTCAGTAATTTGCTCAGCAATCTCAGACTGATCTTACAATCGTCTACTGCCACAATTCTCATCCCCACTGGGAAATTCTTCCTGTCTAAAGCTGACGCCGCCGCAATTTCTTTTCTCTGTGCGGCCATGCTACTCTCACCTATCGCCATGCTACTCTCTCCTATGGCCATTCGTACAAACCCCAATGAAAGAGATCGATTGCTTGTTTCGGAAATCAAAGGGAAGGAACAGGGCAATCCCTATCTTTTCAAAACCTTTACACTGAAATTGATAGGTGTTGGTTTTAAAGGTACTTTCAAGAGAGAGAGAGAGAGGGAGAGAGATCGGGGAAATGGCAACGGGGAGAGAGAGAGCGCTATGGTTCATGCACGCACATATAAGGAAAACTTTTCTCGCTGCTTTTGGTTCTTTTCAAACATATATTGCTTCTTTTGTTATAGAAATTTCTATCTAGTTATCCTCAATATATGCCATGACAACCTCAATTTTAGTGATATCTTGAGAAAAAAAACTTATTAAATAATCAAAATTTTATCATCATGGCTGTGGAAAATTACTAAACGTGAATGAGACGAGCAAAACTGGATACAAATATTATTATATCAGAGGGTTATGAAGACTAAAACATGTTTTTTGTTGTACAAAGCAAAATATGTGGTTTTATGGGTTGCAATGTAAATGACAATTAGGAGATTCATAAACAATGTGATTGGGATCCAATTAAAAAAAAAAACATGAATATGTTATACGTCCATGTTTGTACATGCAAATTGAGGCCACGGGGCTTCATGTCAGGCATTTGCTTCCACTTGTTCAATTTAAACTGTAATGTTTAGAAGCTCCAATTTTTTATCCGCAATTGATGCCGGATTTGTAAAGGAGCATTGCATAGAAATAATGTCTGATTTTTATTGTTAAGAATTAATAGATCATATATTATCACATTAGTTATGAGAATTTTATTGTCAAGAATTAATAGATCATATATTATTACATTAGTTATGATTGAATTGCAGTATATAATCTAATAAGCTTCTAAATATTTAAATGTAAGTGCTTAATTTTTTTTTAAATCTAAATAAAAATTACTATATGTATTTAGTAAAAAGAGTACTAAAATTATAGCCGCTAGTTATATATCTCATGTGGATATTACAAATGAAACGTAAGATATGCACGTGCGATCAATTAAAAGAGCTACATGATTTTAGCGGCCGACAACATAACAACAAGAAGATAATGAGTACGTCATCTTAAATTGGTCGTTATAACTTTTATCATCATAACTGCTACGACATAAATCACGTGAAGAATAAATATTGACGTCATCATGGTTTTTGGTTTAATAAATATTCTCATAACGTTTAAAGACATCAAAAAAATTTAACTAGGTTTAACGTACCATATAAGCTCACATAATAGAATTTTACATTTCATATTCTATCAGCTGGTTCTTCTTATGATATCTTCGAGGTGCTTTTTTAATTTTTTTTTAAGAAACGATAATAAATTTAAGACAAGCTATAATTTAAAAATCAATAATATATTATAGAGAAAAACACTACAGTATTGAAATATTTAGTTAAAATACAAATTTTTTTTGTTAAAACTCAAGATTACAATTTTTCTTTTCATCTAAAGCTTGACACATCAAGCAATCATTGATTATCGTAGGCCTAAGTTTGGTATGACATTGGAGATCCTTATCCGCTTGTTCTCTCCCTCCGTTGATGCTAGTGGGAATTCTTTTTGGCACCTTATAATAAGCAACTTTCCTATGAATAAATTGCACCACTGCTAACATTATAAATTAGTAAATAATTATCAAGATAGGTACGACAATAATTAAGAGCATATCTTTGACTCCTTTCATCATGAAACCAATTTCGTGTAGCATCTATTGTGTGGCTCTTTATGTGGCTACTGATAAAATTGTAAAAACATATAAAATAAAGTAGCTAGTGTGCGCAACGTAACAGCGTCCAAAATTTGTGTGCGCGGATATAGATACAGATGTCCGACACGGCATATTTTTAATTAAGAAAATATAATACTTCATTTTAAATATTAATAAAATGTGTGTTTAGTTAATTTTTGTATTAATTAAGCTTGTTGTTATATTTGATTTTAAATTACAAACAATTACAAGTTTTAATTTTGAAATCAATAATGTGCTATATATTATGTCATTATATAAAGCTTTGACGATTAAATTTTTTGTATGTAACTTGTTCTAGTCAAGAATAAATATTATTTTATTTTATTTGAATGATACACAAATTGATTGCAGTACTTTGTTTTGGCCTTTTTGGGAGTTTAAAAAAAAATTTATAAGACACAACACACAAGTAATATTACGCAGTTATACTTTTTTTGCTTTGAATGCATGTCTCAAAGGTTGAAACAAGCGCAACCAATTGTCTATCTGGCGGTCTCCCGTGAGAACAAGTGAGGCGGCCAACGTGTCCAATGCGTATCGATGATGTGTCAAGGACATGTATTCGTCTCCGATTGTGTCCTTCATGTAATGTTGACCGTACCAAACGAGTGTCCAGGTGTCTGACACGTGAAAGATACGAGTGGGATCCTATTACATAAAGTGGGCGCTTTTAATAGTCTCCACCCGAAAGTGACGTTGGTGACATTGATTATGTTTGTGTTCGCTCTACGGATTTTAAATAAACAAAAAATAAACAAATATGTGTTCGCACTTCCTAGAAAGAAACAAAATTGTTTTATATAAAATACTCGTCCCTACCAAATGCAAAGTTGACGTAATAATAATCATTACAACTTAGTTCTAATTATTTTTATTTTGCTTTACAAAGTAGTTTTCTCTTTTGCTCTTTGGAATAATTTGTTTCCGGTCCAACTTTGTTGCAACCCTGTAGCAGCACCATGTCGTTTGTTGTTGGTACATGTATATTTTTTTCCAGGATCTTCTTTCTGTGCTTTGTATCTTTTCAACCAGTTTTGATACAGTTGTGTACACTGATGACGCAACATTTGTTATACTATAACGTTTTCAAAAATAAGGGAAGAAATGATGCGACTTCCTCGTTTGTTTTAATTTTTAAGCCAAGTACTGTATACAGCGACGTAGCTAGAATTTTTATAAAATATGTAAAAAAAATTTACTGACACGATTATTAAATTACAGACTTCTGTGAATTAATTAATTCAAATTGTGAACTGTCTAGGAGGAGATAAAATTTTCTCCAGAAACAGACAACAACTCGATTTAACTAAGACCTATACCGGATTGTTAAAATCTAAATTTGGCTCCTCCCTGGCCATATATTATGAGAATGCAGATGTCTTCATTTTTCCAAAATTTTATTGTGCTTTACTTATTTAAATATTTAATATTATAAATTAAATAACAATACCATATTATCATTTTTTTAAATGATGTATTGCAAATATTGCCAACTTCATTTTAACGGATACCATGAGTATGAATAAACATTGTACAACTTAAGATCACCCACATTGGAAAATGTTACAAAGAAATTAAGTGATGTAGACTGTATCTGGTCATTTACTTTTTATTTGAATTTGAGATATTTAAATTTAGAATTTTAAAATTTGAAATAATATGGAAGCACAGCAAACCAAAGTATCTGTTATTTAATATTAATATAACCCCCTTAAAATTGGGGATATTACGTTATTGGTATTTGGTGGAGCGTGCCTTCCGAAATTTAATATCTGGGTTGCGTCATGATTCGTGCAGGATATACATTGGGCGGTCGATATGCATTCAACTCTTCCCTCAAAATGCCTACGGGCTTCTCTAAAAAAAATGAAAAAAAAAAAAAAAAACTCTTCCGTCAAAATTGTGACCACCAAAACGTGTTATGTATCGTGTAGCGACTCAAAATTGTATCTAAAGTAAACAGGTGAAATAAAAAATGTGCAACGTGGGCATGACGGAGATCCGTGCTGAAGCTCACTGGGGATGTGCCACGTGGCATGAATCGGAGGACCAGTTGATCGGCCGTATGTTCGGAAGACTGGAGGGGGGGGGGGGGGATCTAATGCAAGCCTTCTGTCAATTCTTCATCCAATTTTTTTTTTTAAACTATTTGTTGTTGGAATTGTGCTTGCAAGTATAGTAACAATATACATAATTAGTTCACGAATAATTCATGTTTTATTCGTTTTTTTGACGTTTTCGAATCGAACTCCGAATAAAACGCAAAAAAATGTATAATACGTTTTATTCGTTTAATTTACTTAATTGATTATGAAGGACATTATTTCCTCTTTTCTCTGTCTTTTCACCTTCTATTTCAAATTTAATTAAAAAATAAATAAGCTACGTTCCCTTCTCTAACCTCTCAACTGCGAGAAAGAAAATTTCAAAGCTTAAGCAATTTCTTGCCATGAGAATTTCTTGATTCATGATAATTTCTTGAGTAGAATAAAGTAGCAAAATATTTTAACATTTCTATGATATTATACTTAAGATAATAGTTGAATATGAATTTAACATAGTGACATCGGAAATGAAAAAAACTTGTTCTCTACACACACCTCCAAGCCTCTAGAGATGCAAACAGACCTATTACAAAACATATAGCAATTAAATGTGTCTTTCCTGACTACAAAAACCTCACACAGCTTGAGTATTATAAAGTCAGACCATGTGCCTAATCAATTACAAACTATAAACGCTTTTGTAATAAGGGTCAAAAGTTACTGATGGCTCAATACATTTGTGTCCATATTAAATTGCAAAATGAAATAGTAAGAGAAGAAAAAAAAAACACAATTTAAGAAGATTATAAAAAGAAAAAAAAATAAAAGGTGAAAAACCAGAAAGATGAAATTAGAACCGAACTCAAGGGAGAGGCCTGATTTGCATAAGTTAAGATCTAATTAAGGCAACTCCATTGTGTAAAGGAAAGTTTTGAATCAGTGTATCTACACCATTTAATTTGATTAAAGGAAAGTTTTTTTTTTTTTAATAAGTCTGAAATAGAAGGTGAAAAGACAGACTGACGGAGGGAAGAGGAAAGAATGCCATTAATAATCAATTAATTAAATAAAAATATTCTCATCAATTAGGAGTGTCATTGACACCCTTTTACACGTTTACCCGACCCGTATCATATCCGAAAAGACAGATAAGGGTAATAATTTTTTTTCGTTAGCTTATCAGGTACAGGTAAAGGTAATGATTTTTTTCCGTTATCTTACCCGTTATCTAACAAGATAATTTTTAAAAATGAAATTATAGATATAGATATATATTTGTATGAAGATAATACATGATATAATAAAGTTTTGTATTTTACTAGATTTGCATAATACAAATTAGTTATATTCATTATTATTATTTTCTTTTATTTCTTGTTTTGAAAAAAATTATAGAAAACATAAATTGAGATGTCAATGGCACGTTTTTATCTGTTTATCCGACCTGTACCGTATTCGAAAAAACGGATAAGGGTAAAGATGTTTTTCGTTATCATAATGAGTATGGGTATGAAAATGCCGCCACCGGACCTGTATTATACCTGTTGACACCCCTATCATCAATAAGTTGAAAAATAAATGGTCACGTGACAATTAGAGATTGGTTAAACTTAATTATGGGCAGGATTTTCTTGCCCCCTTGTGGGCAGAGATCCGGTTCCTGTTATAATAATCAAAGGATATGTACATGGCTCCTTATTTCCCGACATTACGGGACCTGACATTAAGGTAATAAACAGAAAACTAAATGCCAAACCAATCTTATTGTCCTTGTCAGGTATATCATTTTGGCCCTATCAAAATGATATTGTTTGTTGAACAAGCACACGAGGAACACAAAAGTAGTCATATTTGATTTAGTGACAAAAACAATCTGAAAAAAATAATATTAATCTCCGTAGATATTAAAGGCTTGATCCCAACTTTACTCGAAAAAGTAATCATATTTGTATCAGTAAATGACAATTGATTACAGATCAAAAGTAGACATCAGAAGGTAAAGTTAAATGTAGATCATTTCTGTTATCTGTTAACAATCGTCTAAAACTTTTTTTTTGTCTGAGACTCACCAACTAATAAAAATCCTCTATCTGAATGAATATGTACAAAATGTTCACGTGTTAATTTTATCTAAAATTTTATTTAGAGTGGTTCCCGTTTATCTGAATATTTGATAAATGATATATTTGAATATTGTGTGATACGTCCTATCTCGGAGAGAGTAGATCGTATGTGAAAGTATTTGGATCTGGACTCGTCCCGTCTCGAGAAAATGGGTCGAGATTAGAAGGGTGGATTGTCAATTCCCGAAGTGAAAAGATATGGAGGTATTCAAACTCTATCATCTATGATACCTTGCTTGTATAGCAGAAGTTTGACCCCCGTTTCATTGAACTCTTTGCCTTAAATAGGTCGTCTCTAACCGTCATTCCGTGTTGTCAGAGCGGTTAGGGGGGTTTGCATAGAGGTGGTGATACTCGTATAGATAGCAATGACAATAAGTCGAGTCCAGGTTGGATCCGATCGGGCTTTGTCGGACGAGACCCGCTTGGGCTTTGTCGGATGAGACCCCATTAGGCTCTGTTGGGCCGAGCTGTTAACGGATCATGAGCTTTACTTTCTTTGACCACAAGTTGGCTCCGAATAGGAGTTCGAATCCCGGATTGTTCTTAGCCCATAACCGGCTCAGTGAGGGCCTTTGGCACATGGTCCTATGCCTCTGTCATTGTATGTCATTAATGTATATGACAGAGTCTGATAATTTAATGGGCGATCGCTGAACGGGAAAAAAAATGCACCTTTTTTTTTGCAAGAAAAAATTTAGTTATCTTAAGTGAAATATCAAAAGATATAAACCCCCTCAATTTTTATTGGCCACGTATTTTATGTCTTAATATGTACCCCGATTACAATTTACTATGTATTGTTCAATCTTGACATTTTTTTACTTGGACATAGTACATTTGTGACATATATTTTTGGGATAATTAATGGATACATTAACTGTCATTATTGTACGACAACTGTGATAATTGACAAAAAAAAATATGAGTGAGTCTATGATAATTTGCTATGCGTATATAGGTTTGTGTTTTGGATACATATCTTTATTTTAAAGTTTAAATGTTAATCTGTATAGTTCAATATAATCTTCCTATCAAAATGTACTTGAAGATTAAATTTTACATTTGTTAGAATTTTTCTTATTATTTTTTACATAGAAAAAAAAGTCACCTAATCTAAAGATTATGGACTATCCGAGAGTATTGATGTTCTATCTTCTAAAAAATAGTAAACAAATTCTAAACAAATGTAAAATTTGGTCTATATGTATATATTCATATGGAGATTATGTTGAGTAGCTCGGATCGATTATTTGAAATTTAAAACTAAAAATATAAATCTATAGCACCGATCATATGCGCATTGCAAAGTATCATTGTCTCACTCCAAAAAAGATTATTAAACTAAAAAATTAAAAGTATGAATATGGTCTTTGTAGGTTATGTATCAAATGTAGAGCAATTGAGTTATCTTGTCACTAATTAAGTGTAGATAAAATCAAATCTGAAAATTAAAAATTGATGGACTCCTATCAATTAATTTTTGAATTCTACTAAATTCGATGCATAACTTATCTAAATTTTTCATTTTGATTATTGATTAATTTTTTATTGCGATTGTCAAATAAATTTGTTTTCGATGTAACTTATACCTAGGTATGGTGTCTGATTTGGTTCGGTTATTTAGTTTAAATTTAAACCAAACCAAATTTATTTTGGATAAATAGTTCAGTTGATTAATTTATTTAGTTCAGTTCGGCTTAAAAATTATGATAAATTGATGTTTAGTTGACAGTTCGATTTATAAAACCAAATCCATCGAAGAAAACCAATCAACCGAAATACTCATAATATAAAATACGCAACAAAACCTGTTAATACTTGTATTATTAGCTATAATTTATAATTTACAGTTTTATTATAATTTTATGTAACGGAATTAACTGAATTAAAATTTGATTTATTTTAGTTCAGTTTGTACGATTGACCAATTTAATCAGTTGGTTCGGTTTATATCTGCGTAAACCGAACTGAACCAACCAATTGAATATCGTTAAAGGCTCAGGGCTATGCGACTGTTGGATCGTATAATGATTCGTGTGAAATGTAAATTTGACGGATCGCATATTCGCATCAGCTCACTATTGTACCTTTTTGTTTGCACGACGTCATCCGTGTATACTTGTGTGTAGCGAAAATTTTTTGCTAGCCAATGCGTTATAATCATATAAATGTACCCATAGTAACAATACTCGCGTTTTATTCGCGTTTAATTCGCGAATAAAACGTTTTTGGGGGGTTTCCGCACCGAATGGCGTATTATTCGTTGACCGAACCTTTGACCGAATAAATCGCGAATAAAACGCGAATAAAACGCGAATTTAACGAATTTTACGAATAATACGCGTTTTTTTCACTTTTTTTTCGAAAAAAAAAAAAATTTCCCGCGGTACTGTGCGGCCCAAGCTGCTGTGCGAACTGCGAAGTGGAACTGCGCTGCTCTTCCCCAGGCTGCCTGCCCTGGCACCCCACGTGATCCCAAATCCCAATTTCATTTAATATATTTTTTACTGTTTTATTGATCTGCTGTGGCAATAGCTCATTTCTCCAATCCCATTTCATTTTAATATTTTTTTACTATGTTATTGATCTTCTGTGGCAAGTTCTAGCAGTATATCTTATAGTAAATAATCGGTAATTAATTAAATATGCACTGAGGTCTCGTACTGTAATTCCGAATTATTCCCCGAATTATACCCGAATTATACCCGAATCACGAATTTTTGACCCTGCCGAACCGAACCCGAATTTTTCATTTGTTACTATGAATGTACCTCGCAACAATGGTCTGCACAGAAAGAAGGCGCAAGAATCTGCGCATATAGCGGGCCCACCATTCGCGACCTCCAGCCAATGGGAAGCAGGCACATGAGATGGCCTGGACGACTAATAAGTGCATCTCCATTTCAGCAAACATTTAGCAATTAATTTGGGTCACATCCCTGAATTTAGTAATTAAAGAGGTTCATAATTTCTAAATCACTCAATTCCAGAAATTTAATTAGAGTTGCTTATTTAATTAGAATTACTTTTAAAGAAAACTTGCTAATTTAAAAACTGTGATATCCCAGCAATTATATTAGTAATTAACACATCAGATTATCAATTTTAAAAAATTACCGTTGTAAATGCTCTAAAGAGTTGCTTTTAAAACAAACTTCATAATTTAAAAACTGTAGTACATCTCAGCAATTATATTAGCAATTAACACATCAGATTAGCAATTTAAAAGAAATCACCATTGTAAATGTTCTAAATGCGATTTGATTCGTTTTTAACTTTTTATGAGTGTGTATCCTCTGAGATATCTCATATTTTGCGTCACCGATGTGTCAAGTTCCTATTCAGGGATAGCGCAGGGACCAGTATTATTTGAACATTGAGATTCGTGCAGAACGTATTTGAACGTTTTAGATTTTTCAGAAAGTCATGCAAAATATGAGATATCTCAGAGGATGTGAATTCCGTTTTTATGCCGTGCTATCCACTTCGTTAGATGGAACCGATTTTCCTTTTTTTTCTGATGCGTAACACAATATTTAACCGTGTAGCGATTACTATTAGAGTAGAGACTAGAGACAATCTCAATGAACCAAGCAATACGACCTATTTGTCTCAAACTGCCACAGGGAATCAACCGCCGCCGAGACCTATTGTCACATGGTCGATTGGTCCATCTGTGTAGACTTCATGTGACAGGACATTCTAATTGCATGTTTTTCATCCGTCTGATTAACATCAGATGGCACAGAATTTTAATTTAAAAAATGATTCTTGTGCCGAACTTTTTAAGGGAAAAAAAGGGCAACTTTTGTTTTCTCAAATTATCAAAACATAATGTGCAAACTAAAAAAAATAATGCATTTTGACATTCATCAAAACACCATATTAAATAGTTTTACTAGTCGTTTCGTTCTCCTTTTAATGAGAGGATCTCAATTCTCAACTCTCAAGTGATAAAAAAAATTAAAAAAGGTAATGCTGATGACATGTCACTGAAAAGAAAAATTATGTCTTCCTGTTCCAGCTGTTACACAATTACAAGTGTGTATCTTTTCAATTTTTTTTTTTCATATTTTTAACACAAAGCTGAAGTTTAATTTTACCAGCCATTATGCACTACGTTTCTTCTTAATTATAATGTTCATAGGCAGTCTAAAAAAAATTGTCATGATGAACTTACTTTTCAAAAAAACTTTGTCGAACTGTGAAGCATTACAAATGGTTATTTACTTATTTAGGCAGTTAGTCAGAATTAAACAAATTGGAATCTAATAATGCTACTTTCGTATATATTTTTTAAAAGTTTTGGTACCTGAAAAATAATTGATATAAAGAAAATACTAATGAATTATCAACCTATTCTTTTTATTTTTCTCTAAGATAATTCTTAGTTTGCAACAATTGATATCAATTTTTGATTGAACAATTGTTATCATCTTGAAACATATTGTAAATCGGAAGGGAACATACTGTGTCCCGTGCAATTTTGTTTTTTAAAAGGTCAATAGTCAAACTCTACCTAAATGCCCCACTTAAAGCAAGGTTAGGTTAATCTCGTATTTTATTCTCAACCCTGCTCGTTGGGGCCCTTTTGATGTCCTCGCTAATCGAAGTTTCTTTTAAAAAAAATGGCTTCGATTGTACGGAAGTCTTCTCCTGAGCAGATATGCGAATTTTTTTTATAAACCATAATTAAAAAAAAAAAATTTACCCAACATAATTACTTTTTTTTTTTACAAAAACCATAGGATCCAAAATGCCATTTTGGTCCAAAATTTTTTTTTATTCCAGACTGAAATGACATTTCGGTCCGGTCTCCTTTTCGGATTTTCTGCGGCAGCTCATATGAAAACTTGTGAAAAAGTACCACAGAAAATCCAAAAAGGGGACCGGACCGAAATGGCATTTCGGTTCTTATGGTTTTTGTAAAAAAAAAATAATCATATTGGTTTCGTAAAAAACAAAATTTTAATTATGGTTATAAAAAAAATTCCAGATATGCGCCAATTTACATAGACAGTTTAACCGAAAATGTTTAGATATCATATTGAGACGAATCAAAGAGTGGTTCAAGTTTTGTCAAAGCTGACCGATTTTAATAGAAGTCAAATTAAATCAAAATGGTCAAATCTGTATAATAAAGAAAATATTGTCAATATATTTCGTAAAAGTAGTTGAGAATCAAAACTTTTAATACTGTTTCTCTACAATTGTTTTTGTCGATTCATTTATTTACAATCAAACGTCTAAAATATCTTTATTTTAACACCAAAATTTTATAGTGTTCCGTGAAATAACTATATATGAACGAATGATAAATAAAAATAATTTGCTATTCTACTAGCATAGAAAATGTCTAAAAAAAGTTCGACCTGCCAATTCAACACATTTTTCATTGTGGGCTTCACATGCTGTGTGTTACTAATTAAATATGAGAACTATTATGTGAGACATGCACTGTCTGTTGAAGAGATGTAGTCCTTCAAAGCAGGGGCGGATCTACTGTAGCACAGGTAGGGTAACTGCTCTATCCTGAAAATCCAAACTAATTTACAAAGACTGGATTTTGGACCTTTGTCCTACCCTGTAAATTGATATTGCCCTACCATGTAGTTGATTATCTAAATTTGTGGAGTATATTGTGTTATAATACTATTTTTGTTGTTTTTGTTATCATGATTTATCTAATATCCGATTATCTAATGGGTTTGGACCCGATTATCTATTTAAATCCGATTCAATAATTTATTGTCTTACCCTGATCAAAATTCTGCATCCGCCCCTGCTTCAAAGCAGTATCTTCATATTTTATATATGCAGTGACAAGTCTACATTCAGTTGTGAATGAGTAGGACACACTCAGATATATTGTTGTGTTGTCTCTCCAATTTGTGTTTTCGAAGACTTGACACGAAGATAACATACTAGACAAACTACAAGAAGATTTAGAAGAACTAGGTGTAAAAGACCTCCTTTACCTCCAAGATCAAGTTGTTTTCTATTATAATTCTGATCTTAAATTTATTTTACGATTCATTATTTCTAACACATTAAGGTTATGATCGGAACAAATTAGATTAAGAAATTCAATTCATTTCATTAGAAAAGAAAGGATATGATTGTGAATTGAATTTTTTGATCGAAAAAAAGAAGGAAGAGAATTCAATTTGTATCAAACAATGAAGAAAAAGCCTTAAAGTTAACTTAATTTACGAGAGATGCCATTTACCTAATAGTTGGGTTTGACTGTAAATAACAAAGAGAAGTTCTTTGCACCAACATAAGCAAAGCAAATCATACAAAAAAGAAACAAAAATAAAGCACGAAGAAAAGCAATGAAGCAAAGAAGAACGACAAAAGCACGGAGAAACACTTTTTATTTGAGAGGCATGACGAAAGCAAGAACGCAGAAGATGAGGTTATTTTTGTCTTTTTTGTTTCCGTAAACCAATTCTCGTCAAATCTCATCTATTTTCACATGATTCCCCAGCGTCAATTCGGGCTGTTCAAATCGCGTCGAATCGAATCGTTTCTTCTTCGTACTTATTTTTTTATCACGGTAATTCGTGAAAACGATAATTCTTCTCTCGTTTTGGAGAGGTAGGGTTGATTCCGATCACAGAATAACTCTTACTGTCATGAGAGGGGCCCGGAATTCTGAATTTTCAAATTTTGTCATATAGGTTTTAGTAGTCAAACTTATCAATTTTAATTTGAACGGTTGTAAATCATGTTGTGGGCATTAAGGAGAATTTCAAGATAGATACTGACTCCCGCCAAATCTCAATAATGATTCTAATTTTTTGAATTTATATATGCTCACTTTTAAATTTTAGATCAAGTTAAATCTATTTTTGTCATCTCTATTAGAAAAAAGTCCAATTTAATAGATTTTCGATCAAATCTATATTATTTTGTTACCTTTTAGATTAAACCAATAAGATATATAGAAAAAGAGGAGGGTTCAAATGCTTTCATTTTTTCATGCCTCCACCATGTTTCTATTTTTTAAAACTTTAATAACTCAAAATTTAAAATTAAAAGTCAAAATAAAACCGTTGGATATGATATATATTATTTTATCTATGCACGTGTAAAAAATTATAACATTTCAATTTTGTTTTGGTTGTCATCAAGAGCTTGTAAAAAACATACTAATGTGGATAATTTATAGACGTTGATTTTTCAACTTATTGATTCACATCAAAACAAAATCAAAATGTGATAATTTTTATGAGCACATAAATAAAATGATGTAGATCATATCAAACTGTTTTATTTTGACTTTTAAGATTTAAATTTTGAGTTATTAAAGTTTTTAAAAATAGAGGCATGGTGGAGGAACAAAAAATGGAGACATTTGAACCCTCCTCATAGAAAAATATAGAACTTCTCTATCAATAAAATCAATGCAACCTTTTCTCGAATATTAATTTTCGTTGTTGGAATGAAATTAAAAAAGTAGCTCTGATATATATAATATTTAATTTTAATAACCTTTTCTTGAATAGTAATTTACTAATTTTTGTATCCGGATATTTGTTCAATATGAAATTGGACAACTTTTTACGGATATAGATACAAATACGAATACGATTTTCAATTTGAAAGTGGACATCGATACAAATTCGGATTAGTTATCTGGATCTTTTTTTTTTAAATATGGATATCCGTTTCAAAGATCCATATATCATTTTAAGTTCTATTTTGAAAAAAAAATTCATTATGAACAAATTAATTTTAGATCAAATTTCTCAACTATATCTACTTATGCTTCATCTTTTATTTAGATTTATGATTTCTTAATACATTTGCACTTATAATATAAAAACCAGTGATTAATTTTATTTATTAATAAGTATTTTAACTTATAAATCTATTATGAAATATTTGTAGTTAATTTTTATGAATGTATATATTGTATCATTTTATAAAATATATGATAATCTTATTTTTATTTACAAATTATGCTCGTATTTGAAACTATATTTATTTATTTAATATATATTAGCTGTATCTTTAATTATCTAATATTCAATTCTTATTTGTATTCGAATTTGTTCCTATCAGAATTTATATCCTAAAATAAAAAAAATTGACGCGAATATGACGACACTAGCCCCACTATATTTGCAAAGGCTAATGTGTTTTGTGTGCGTACAATTAATTATATTTTATTCTTTGATTAGGTCAGAATCAGTCCATGATTACTCATCTCCTTCTAATCCGTTCCATGCTTGTTCCTTTGGTATCTTCTATGTCTTGTCCCCACGTTTGATGATACTAGTCAAGTGCCCTTAACGTGGAAATTGAAAATCTGTTTTGATCACTTTTTTTAAAATATGTGTTAATACTTTGTTAAATTTAATGTGTAATTTGTACTGTATAGGTACATTGTTAATTGTTTTTTTTTTTCTCACTTCTCTTTTTGGTTAATCGTGACAGAAAGTCATAGTGCAAATTGTAAATGTATTTAGTGCTTATGTACATAAAAGTATACATGATAGAGTTGATTGCTTTTCTAAAAATTAAATACAAGAAACCAAATGTTTGTACATACATAAGTATAAAAGAAGAATTATCAAATTAGAAATAAATGAAGACATGAGAATCAATTATCAATTAATTCAAAAGTTTCTTAAATTATATTTAAAAATGAAAAGAAATCAGAACCAATTAGAAAATCGAGTATATGACAATCAAATAAGGGCCTTTAAGCAAATTTTCGAAATAATGGAGAAAGAAAGGAAGCGTAGATTCTGTGAGATAGAGAGCACTGAAGAGGTGTCGGCAAGTACGTGTCTAAATAATTGAAAAATAAAATAAAAAGATGCATTAAATAATAAAAAAAGACAGACTATTTGATCAGAGACTGATGTTCAATTCGAAATTTCATCTTGTAATCACGTTGTTGACGAATCAGCAACTCTACGTATTTAATACAAGATAAGAGATTTTACTTTTTGTTGTAACTCGTAACTAAATTAATCAGTGTAGTCAGCTTGTTCTTCTTTTTTTTTTCCCTAAAGAAAGAGAGATTACAAGTTAGTATTGCGTTCAGACCTCAGACTATTGAATGGGGCAAATGAGCAAATATTACACGCATGAGAGTCATGAGACCTCAGACTATTTAATTTAAGGCCGTGAAATTTCTCGAAAAGAAAAAAAAAGATAATAAAAGCACAAGCGCAATAATTCGAGTTGCTTTCAATACTCTGTTATTTGGTGCCAAATGGCTGAAATTTATGGCAATTACGTCATTCTCATCGCCATTAAATCCATGTGGACTCGTGGTCTATATCTCCTGACTGTTAACTTCCCATCTGTAATAACAAGATAAAAGAAGGAAAAAACAGGGAAGAAAAAAGTTCCATTTGTTTGCAAGTTTACTCAAGCAATTATTCAAAATGGAAGAACATGTATGATAAGTAGAGTGGAAAACTGCCGTGTGCCAATGACTAACACGCTGTGACTTTGGTTCGTGCGTGACCAAGTTAATTTTCATGTGCCGTGCCGTTCGTGGATAAAATGTCAAGAGGTGGTCCACGGCACGCGAATGGTCACGCCACATGAGTCACGTTGTACCTAACGTGCCGTGACCATAC